>LZPO01097695.1:41626-52620 GCA_001675575.1 Neotoma lepida
AGTGACTTTCTGTACAATTTCCCGCAATGAATTAATTCCTTCCATGTGAATGAAGACAGACAGCATTGGTAGGTGTACAATTTAGGGAGGGTAGCTACTGAGTATTCAGTTTCCAGTTAGGGAACTCTCCTAAGTAGATATGTGCAATCCTGTTTTACACAATTAAGTCATGGCAGAGGTTTGAGACACAGACCTGTAAATCTAGGTCAGCTCACAGCACTCAGCAGCTAACATTTTTCATGGGACAAAGTCATACAATGTCTTATCAATGTCATTCCCCCTACCAGGGAAGTGCCTACTCTGTTTCAAAATCAGNATAGCTAAGTGTTCTTCCAGTTTTTATAATTTTAAAAAGTTAGTTATTGGTATCATTTTGTCAGTTTGATTTTCTTTTAACGAATTATTGGTCTGATCTCTATTTGTTTCTATTTTCCTATGTTTTCGATCATTATGAATTTCATTCTATTTTTTCTAATATGCTGTTTATTCATATATATATATATCAGTTTAGAGCAGTGGTCTTCAACCTGTGGGGTCGAGGCCACCTTTAGGGGTTGTCAAACAACCTTATCATAGGGTTAGACCATCAGAAAATACAGATACTTATATTACAGTTTGTAACAGTAGCAAAATTATAATTATGAAGTAGCAGTGAAAATAATTTTATAGTTCGGGGGTCACCACAACATTAAGAACTGTGTTAAAGAGTCACAGCATTAGGACGATTGAGAACCACTGGTTTACATCAATGTCTCCTATAGCTCAGAATTGTTTCACACTATGTAACTGAGAATTGCTTTGAACATCTAATCCTGCCTCTGCTGCCCAGGCCTGGGAAGACAGTCCTGCTACTCCTTCCAGGCAAGGCTTTGACTGGCCTGTGAGAAGGATAAATAGACCAGTTAATGAGTGTCCTCCAACGTTTCTGGCTTTTATTGGGAACTTACAAATGAAGAGGGACCTCTGTCAGAATTACATTCACTGACCAACTGCTGTAAAGCAGGTGTAGTCACAGCACAGAAAGGGATGGGCAGGAAGGAGAGTGAAAGCTTGGCTACTGTGACAGTAGTTGACATTAGCAGTGAGTAGTGAAGTAATCAGTTTTAGATGATGGATAAATGTCCTGACTGGCCATTTCTCTTGTCCACAGACCAGTCAATCAAGAATCTGGATACAGAACTGAAGTTCTGGTGAAACAATATTACTGTAGTTACTCTAGTTCAAGCAAAAGAGAAGATCTAGGTAAAATGGTGTGGCCCTGCCTAACATGACTGTATCTTTCAGTTTAACGTGTACAGTCTGAGAGAAATGGCATGAGTAATACTTGGTATGCTCTTATATAAATCCCTAGTCTCTGGAACACATGGCCATAAAGCCTGTTTCAACTTTTTATCATTTTTGTGGTGTGATTTTAATTACATCATTTCCACCATATCTTTCCTGCCTCTAAGCCTTCCCATAGACTCCTCATTGTTTTCTAATCCATGGCCTTTTTTCACTTTAACAACACTTACTGTTTGAATGTGACCTATGTTTGGTTGTAGGACTTGTATGAAGCAGTGGGTTGACTGCACTAGACATTGAGTGTCTAGGGCACTTGCCTTCTGGAGTGGAAGGGCAGAGCTAGGAAGGCCTGTGATGTCAGAGTCATTTGGTTTCTGCTTACCCAGAAGGGGAGCTGCTGCTGTCCTGAGGCCTAGCTGGCTGGCCCTAGCTGTTGAGGGACTCTGGGAAGGCTTAGCAATCAGGAGCACCAGTGATAGGTAGCATATAGGTTGTTTCTATGATTCTCTGTGGTTCTGCTCTAGGGAAATGTGAGGGAGACCACAAGCCATGCTATGNTGAGTATGGGGGCCACTGACTCCAGACCAGGAATAACAGGTTTACTGAACTATCTGAGTTCAAGCTTCTCAGAGTAGAATGAATTGAGAGCCACTCTGTGGTTCTGTTTATCCATGTGGTGGCCTGGGCAGTGGCCCTTAGCCTCTGAGCCTCCCTGAATGTGGATTCCCTGTGGATGAGGAGGCTCTGCAGCCCTAGCCATGGGAACAGGTGACATTTGCAATAGCACTGCCCAGTGTCCACACACAAGTATTACTTACTGTTAGTGTGCAGTGGGGAAACAGATTGGAAAATTGAAGGTCTAGTTTNTAGGAGTTCTGAATATTGCATTCCACATTCAGTTTTGTGTGAAAATTTTTATGAATAAATTGTTAGAAGACAGGTGGATTGCATTTACTGATTTTCATATGTTGAATCATCTCTGCATCCTTGGGATGAAGCCTACTTGATCACTGTGGATGATCTTTTTAATGTCTTCTTATATTATTTTTGCAAGTATTTTATTGAGTATTTTTGCATCAATGTTCATGGGGGAAAATGGTATGTAATTCTCTTTCTTTGCTCAGTCTTTATTTGGTTTGGTATCTATCTGGATAATTGTAGCTTCATAAAGTGAATTGGATAATGTTCCTTCTGTTTCCAGTTTGTGGAATAATTTGAGGATTACTGGCAGGTATGATTTAATTGAGAAATCTAAAAGTGAAAATAAACTTTTATTTACATTAACTCTTTGAAAATCTAGTAGAATTCTGCACTGAAAACTTTTGATCCTCAGCTTTTTTGGTTGTGAGACATGTAGTGACTTCTACTCCACTAGGGGTTGTAGGTCAGTTTAAATTGTTTATCTGATCTTGATGAACTTTGGTAAATGGTACCTATCACAAAAAATATTTCGTTTATATTTTCCAATTTGGTGGAGTACAGGTTTTTGTAGTATGCCGTTATGATTCTTTGGATTGCCTTGGTGTCTGTTGTTATATCCTACTGTTCATTTCTGATTTTATTAATTTGGATATTTTCTCTATGTCTCTTACTTTGGGTAAGGGTTTGTCTGTATTGTTGATTTTCTCAAAGAACCAACTCTGTGTTTCATTGATTGTTTGTAGTGTTCTCTTTGTTTCCATTTTATTGACTTTAGCCCTCGATTGGATAGTTTCTTGCTCTTTACTCCTTTCTGTTATGCTTACTTTGTAGTTGGAAATTTAGTTGAGCTATTGTACCTGGTGCAAACTCCAGAACGATGGCTCACTTAGACTTTGAAGGAATGTTTTGTAAATAATCAGTGATTAGTATCTGAGGTTTATGGAGTTGGTTTTCCTGTAGAAGCTTCAGAGCCTTTGTATGACTTCAGTCACAAGACATTCTGGCAAACCAGGAAGTCTCCTAGTGCCTGAGACTTGCTTGGGTAATGTGTTCCTTCAGACAATTCCTAGATCAGATAAAAGGTTTTGGTATGTAGAAATTGACTTGCTAAAAATACCCTTTGTGTACCAATCAATAAAAATGCTTCTGCAAGGCTGCTTTGGGTTCATTGCACTGAGGCTGACCTCCCTGTTCCTTTAAGGCTTCATTACATCCTCAGATGTCTCTCTCCAGTTGTCCTGCATGAAACAGTTTACCAACATTACTTCTTTTTGTTGTAGACCTTTCAGGTGTTCTGATAAATTGCTGTATGAGATCTCTACCATTTTCTTTAATGTAGGCAATTAGTGATATGAACTTTCCTCTTAGCATCACTCTCATTGTGTCCCAAACACTTGGGTATGTTGTGTATTCATTATCATTGAATTTCTAGAAAGTCTTTAATTTCTTTATTACTGCCGACCTGTAGTCATTCAGTAGAGAATTGTTCAGTTTCCAAGTTTGTAAGCTTTCTGTTGTTTCTTCTGTTGTTTAGGTCTAGTTTTTATCCTCATTGTTCTGATAGGAATGTATTTGATTATTTCAGTTTTTTTTTTAATCTATTGAGACTTGCATTGTGTTTGAGTATGTCATCAATTTTGGGGACAATTTGCTGAAGTGCTGTGAAAAGTATACATTTTTTTATGTTTGAGTGGAATGTTCTGTAAATATCATTAACTTCATTTGGTTTATAGAGTCAGCTCGAACATTTCTCTGTTTTTGTCTGAAGGACTTGTCCATTGTGAGAGTGCGATATTTAAGTCTCTCACGATCAGTGTGTGAGGTCGATGTGGGATTTAAGCTGAAGTGTTTCTTTTACAAATGTGGTGACCTTGTGTTTGTGGCATAGATNTTAAGATTTGAAATGCCATCTTGGTGGATTTTCCCATTAATGAATATGTAGTGTCCTTTCCCATCTCTTTCAATCAACTTTTGTTTGAATTCTATTTTATTAGATATTAAAATGGCTACACCTGCATGCTTCTCAGGTCCTTTTGCTTCGAATATCTTTTTATAGCCCTTTACCTTATGGTACTGTCTATCCTTGATGTTAAAGTGTGTTTCATGGATGCAGCAGAAGGGTGGATCCTGTTTTTACATTCATTCTGTTAATCTGCATCTTTTACTTGGGAATTGAGGCCATGGCTATTGAGAGATATCAATAAACAATGATTGTTAAATCCTTTGTTGTTGTTGTTAGTGTGTGTGTGTGTGTGTGTGTGTGTGTGTGTACTTCCCTTCTTTTGGTTTTGCTGATAGAGATTACTTCCTGTGTTTTCATGTGTGTGGTTAACCTCTTTGGGTTGGATTTTTTTCCTTCTAGCACCTTCAGTAGGGCTGCATTTATAGATAGATATTGCTTAAATTTGACTTTATCATGGAATATCTTATTTTCTTCATTAATGGGTGAATGAAAATTTTCTGGATATAGTAATCTGGGCTAGGATCTGTGCTTTCTTACAGTCTCCAGGACACGTGTCCAACACCTTTCTGGCTTTTAGAGTCTCCATTGCGAAGTCAGGTGTAATTCTCATAGGTCTGCCTTAGTATGTTACTTGGTGCGTTTTCTTTGCAGCTTTTAATCTTTCTTTGTTCTCTGTGTTTAGTGTTTTGGTTATTATGTGGCAAGAGACTTTCTTTTCCAGTCCAATGTATTTCGTGTTTTGTATGCTTCTGGTACCTTGATAGGTACCTCCTTTAGGTTAGGAAAATTTTCTTCTATGATTGTGCTGAAAATATTTTCTGGATCTTTGAGATTGTATTCTTCTCCTAGTTTGGTCTTTTCATAGTTTCCCATATTTCTTGAATATTTTGTGTATGATAATTTTTAGATTTAATACTTTCTTTGACTGATGTATTGATTTCCTCTATCATATCTTGAGATTCTCTCTTCCATTTCTGTGTTCTGTTGTTGAAGCTTGCGTCTGTAATTCCTCTTTGCAGTCCTAAATTTTGCATTTCCAGGACTCTCTCAGTTTATGTTTTCTTTATTGCTTCTATTTCCATTTTCAGGTCTTGTACAGTTATATTTGTTTCTTTCAGTTGTGTGTTTTCTTGGCTTTATTTAAAGGATTTGTTGGTTTCCTGCAGTTATTTGTGTTTTCCTGGCTTTCTTTGAGGGATTTGTTGATTTTCTCCAATCGTTTCTGTTTTCCTGGATTTCCTTAAGGCATTTATTGATTTTTCAATTTAAGTACCCCAGTACTTTTTCTTGTGTTTTCAGGTCTTTTTCTTGTGTTTCAGCTATGTTGGAATATTCAAGACCTGCTGTGGTAGGGTAGCAGGGCTCCATTGGGGACATAATGCCCTGACTGTTATTGATTATGTTGGTAAGCTGGCATCTAGGCATCTGGGTTTGGGTTGCTTATAAGTCTAGGTGCTGAATTCTAGGTTTGTCTTGATTGGGTGGGAGTTTTGTTCCTAGATTTCTGTTTTCTTTTTGAATTTTCAGAGAGTGTGTATGCTGAGTCGTCTTTTTAATTGGCCTGCTTGGCTGGTGTGTTCATGGGGGAATGCTTGCTGCTGTTGGAAGCTGGGGGAAAGAGAAGGCCATAGGGAGTACGAGGGGGAAGCTGCCTTTAATGTTCTAATCCTGTGCTAGGGGCAACTGTGAAAACTGTGTCTAGGGTAACAGTGTGATAGATCTTCAGACAACCTACCTGGTCTTCTGGCAAGTGGACATGGCATGTGGCTGAGCAGGGGTTGTCTGTCTGAGTTGGGTGTTGGGACACAGAGATAAGGCAAGTGGAAATGATGTCAGGGATCCACAGGATGTGTGGATGGGGCAGATAAAGGTACCCTTGGCATTCTGTTCCAGTGCTGAGGGAAACTGTAAGAATTGGGTCTATGGTAACAAACAGTGGGGTAGGTCTTTGGGCTGCCTACCTAGTCTTCTTGCAGGCATGGCCTTTGGTTGAGCAGACAGTTTCTGCGCAAGTTGGAGCCCAGAACACAGAGATGGGGCAGGTAGGGATGGTCTGTGGGGTCTATAGGATGCATGGACAGGGGAGAGAGGAAGCTACAGCTGGTGTTGTGTTGCAGCACTAGTGGCAACCCTGAATATTGGGACTCTGGTATGTCCATGAATGCCCATGGACAACCTACTTGGTCCCATACCCAACATCTTAATACTGAGGCATCAGATTCATGGGGCTCATTTATATACTTCTTTATTTATTTGGGTTTTTGTTTTTCTTAAACTTAAGATGTCACTTTGTTAAGACTTTCAGTTTATTGGATAAAAAGTACTATGTGTGCTGGGCAGGTCACTCAGCAAGTATTCTTCTTGAGGTTGACCCTAGTTAGTGTCAGTTCATATACCAAAACCCAAGTTGGGAGGCTCATAACCACCTGCTACTCCAGACCCAAGGTATCTTACAAACCCAAAAATACACATAAAGGTGATGATTGACTTATTTTCAAAAGTGCTTATGACAGTTAGAGCCAAACATGTTGCTTTAGGTGTAAAATACAAATCATACATTGTTTCTTTAAAAACCTCCTATCTTGCATTTGGTTTTTAAAAGTTTTTTAAAATCTCACTCTGGTGTAGACTTACATCTAATCTTCAGTCATAGGAAACAAAATAGCTCCCATGTGATCCTAACAGACATAAGGAATGAGATATGTTTAGTAGTCAAAACTCTTTTCTCCAATGGTGAAACATCAGAAGGCTTCATGTGAATCTCTCCAGTTTTGGTGGGACAGCCCTCCTGAGTGCACGGGTGAGTGCTGGTCAGTGATTTTTTTTGATTTTCATTTTCGTTAGAATCTTGTATTTCTTGTTTAAGAGACCGTGTTAAACTTGTAGATCTGTCTTTGTGTCTCCTTTTATCAGTGGCGCCATCCATATTGTGTGAGTTTATTAGTTATAGTCTNATTATGTTGTTAATTTTCTGGAAAATATTTGATGGACCTGCACNAATTTTTGCATTCAGGAAATTTATTGTTTTATGTTATGTGTTTCTTGAGTTTTTGTTGGTTTGGGGACTTTCTATGGAGAAACAGTTTTAGTTTTTTCTTCTTGATGGTAAAGGCCCTCCTCTCCTCATTTCTTCGTAGGTCTATCTTTTCCAGGTATTGCAATCATCAGTGTTTGGGTTTTTGCTACTTTAAATGATGGTTAACACATTGATTTTGAGATTTAAAAACTGCCTCACATATTGTTGTTATGTGTTCTAATAAGGATCAGTTGTCAACATTTAAGACCCTATGGTCATCTGAGAGAGCCTCAATTGAGGGTATGACCCTATCAAAATGATTGGTTGCTATGTCTGTGAGAGATTGTGTTGATTGATGATTGATATGAGAAGGCTCTTCCACTAAGGGTAGCAATATCCCTAAGTAAGTGGGCCTGTGCTGGATAAGAGAACTAGCTGAGGATGAGACACTGACCAAGTAAGAGAGAAAGCCAGGAAACAATGTTTGCCAATGATTTTCCCCTTCGTCTTCCAGTTTGATTTTTCTATCCTAATCTCCCACAATGGAGTGTGGTCTGGCAGAATCAGCCAAATAAACCTGTTCATTACCTGAGATGCTTTTGGTTAGAGGATGTAATCACAGGCACAGAGAAGCAAGTTAGAAAGGAAGATGGCACAACAAAAGTGGNTATGTTGCTGGGGAGTTCCTGGGAATGTTGTCTTTTGGAGGATTGTGGAGATACCAGGACTTTACATGTCAAAGTCATAAAAAGCTGTACATAGAGTTTAATCGACTGCTCTTTTAGGACAAGGAGATGGGAATGTTGAGAGTAATGCAGACAGAGGAGCTCAAGGTCATAGGATTTTAGTGAGAAATAGAGTCCATGAAAAATTAAGCTAGAGATCATTGTGTGATATTTTGGCCAAAATTTTTTCTTATCCTGCCAATACCCTGAGAAATTGAATAAGACAGAATTGAAAAAACAATGGGCTGATTTCTTAGATGGAATTTAAAGTCCATTGGATGGTTATTAATGATGACTCCTTCAGGACTACAGTGCAAAAAAGCAACAAGTGGTGCAGAAATAAGTGAACATTATGTGGGTTGTACAGCAAAACACCAAAACGTCTTTAGGTAGTTTCAAATGGCAGTCAAGTGCTAAAACAGAGGCAGGAATTTCCAAGGCGGCTATCACCATTAAGGAGAAAGCCCTTATTCTACAGTGGAAGCCTAGCAAGGTGCCCTCAGGGTAACACTCCATCCTGTTAAGCCTTCAGTTAATGGAGGGAGTAGGCAAAGTGATTCCTATCCCAGGAAGCAACTTCATACAGAACCTCCTGCAACTGTGGTCCTAGTATGGTCNGTTCCATTCTAATATAGAAGCCAAACTTGGCAGGATCACCCATGTTGTGCTTGTTCTAGACACAAGAAAGGTGCAAAATTTCAGGTCATGGATTCTTAGTCTGTGGTTTCAGTTCATCACTGTTACAGGCATCTGTATTTGGCAAAGTAAGAGTCCCAATGAGGAGACTGTGAGAGTCAATTGCATGAAGCTGTGAGGATGATGCCTGGGTTACATTTTGAGACCAGAAGATTTTGAGATTCCTAAGCTATGAGACATCTGCCACAGACTGCTGCATATAGACAGTGGAAGTAACCAAAAAGAGAGATGTGTGAGAAGTTTCAGAGATAGGGTCATCTAACCCTTGATACTGTCGTCCCCTTGTCTGACACAAAGATACAGGATTTGATGTTTACACTGCTGGGTTTCAGAAGTCTTACCTTGGTCCAATCTTCCCTCACTATGTCCCCATTCCTATATTTTGGATTGGTAACAGGTATTGTGTGCCATTGTATGTTGGAAACTTGTTTTCTGATTTTACAAGATGTCACAATAGCCTTGAGTATCAGAAGAGACTTTAGACATTTAAACAGTGTTGTGACTGTTGTAGANTAGGAGGATCTTTGAAGTTAAATTAAATGCATTTTCATCATGGCATGACCATGATGTTATACCGACTTGGGTTAGAATGTAGATGATTGAATAAAGCCTCCCAGATAGAATGTTGTATTGAACACTTGTCTCTCCTTGGTGGCTTTCTTTGGGGCACTTATGGAAGCTTTAGTAGGAAGAGCCTTTCTGGACGAAATTCCTGATTGAGGATAAGATTTGCTGTTCTATAGCCCCACCCCATTTTATGTTCTTTGTATCTAGTGTGTTGTGATTGAAACTGATCGGCCATCTTCCTTCTCTTGCTTCATGACCTTACTACCGTTATAGATTCTATCCATAAATCACATAAGATACAGTAGAAGAAATTGCTGTTCAATGGCAAACCATTTTGCTTGCCTGATAATTTTTATTTTTTTTAATTGTTTGTTTTTGTTTTTGAAGACGAGGTTTCTCTGTGTAGCCCTGGCTTCCCTGAAAGTAGGTCTGTAAACCAAGCTGGCCTCAAACTCAGAGATCTGCCTTTCCTGGTCTCCTGCGTGCTGGGATTAAGATGGGCCAACATGTCTGGCTTTTTTTGTTTTTATATAATTGACAGATGGGCCTTGAATGTCGGTTTTTGTACATGTCATGCACATGCTGCTGTGCTGAGCTTCACCTATATCTTGAATTTAGAAATTTGTAGAGGCATCATTCTGGTTTTCTGGGTGGCATGAATTTATGACAGTTATATTGCCTGAGCCTTTTGAGTCACTGGATTGCAGATATGTGATATATTTCCTACCTATTGTGTTTTTTTTGTAGTTTTTTTATAATTTATTTTACTTCCTGGCCACAATTTACCCTCCCTTGTCTCCTCCCAGTCCCTCTCCCCCACCACTCTCTGTTCCCACCTCAAATCCACTCCTGTTTCTGTTTAGTAAAGGGTAGATCTCCTATGAATATCAACAAAACATGACATTTAAAGTTGCAATAAGACTAAGCACTTCCCCATGTATATGACTGGTCAGGTGACCCAATATGAGTAGGTTTCCAAAAGGCAGTAAAAGAATTGTAGATAGCCCCTGTTCCTACTGTTAAGAGTCCCAAAATTGACCAAACTACACAACTGTAACATATGCATAGTGCTAGGTTAGTCTCATGTAGGCTACCTGCTTGTTGATTTAGTCTTTGTGAGACCCTGTGAGCCCAGGTTAGTTGATTCTGTGAATTTTCTTGTAGTGTCCTTGACCCTTCTGGCTTCTACAATCCTTTATCCCCTTCTTCTGTAGGATTTCCCTGAGCTCCACCTAATATTTGGCTGTGAGTCTGCATCTGTTTCCAACAGTTCCTGGATAAAGCCTCTCTGATAACAATTGGGCTAAGCACCAATCTATGAGTATAGCAGAATATCATTGGGCCTCATTACATTGACATTTTTTCCCTCTCCATTTGCGTATGGTTCTATTGTAGGTCTCTGCATCATCCAGCCTGTGGGTCCTGGTGTTCCAGGCAGTGTCAGGGGTGGGCTTACTCTCCTGGCATGGGTTTTAGTCTAGAATGGTGGTCATTGGTCGGTTACTCTTTCAAACAGATTTTCTGGATATTTTGTGTATAGAATTTTTTAGATTCAAATTTTTTTCAGACATTTTCTTAGACTGATGAATCTATTTCCTCTATTGTGTCTTCAATGCCTGATATTCTGGCTTCCATCTTTGGTATTCTGTTGGTGATATTTGCATNTGTAGTTCCTTTTCGCTTTTCCATATCCAGGATTCCATCTGTTTGTGTTTTCTTTATTGCTTCTGTTTCCATTTTCAGGTTTTGAACAATTTCCTTCAGCTGTTTGTATTTTCTTAGCATTCTTTTAGGAATTTATTGATTTCATCCAATTTTTTTT
>LZPO01097697.1:6400-17515 GCA_001675575.1 Neotoma lepida
AAAAAAAAACAACCTTCCAGAACTTTGATTTTGGAGTCACAGCTTCCAGAATTGTTAAAGAATAAATTCCTCTTTTTAGGCCACTATGTTTGTGACAATAGATTGCAATGCCCTGGATAATAGAATAAAATAGTAAATATGTTCTTTGCATGCTTGTAAAATTTTGGTCATTCTAATAGGAGTGCAAGACTGTGACTGAGTGTTACAGCTCATATAGGCATTAAACAAATCAGCCAAACCAAGCTTACTTCCTTTCCCCAGAACCATTTGGCTTTATTAATTTTTTCTTATTCTTGATAATTTTATACATGTATACAGTAAAAATCATATTTAAATCCATCTNTCCCATTCCAATTCCTTTTAGCTCCATAAACCCATCCCTCTCCCACATTCTTGTCTATTTTTTTAACACACTATGTCCAGTTAGAACTGCCCATATGACATGGATTTGAAGTCATCCACTGGGACATGTCTTTATAAGTCTGAACTCAAGGTCATCAATAATTTTAAGTGTCACTAAAGCTTCACTTATAAAGATCATCAAAGGAAGTTGATACTCTTTGTTTCTGTGACATTTTAAAGATTTTTATAGAAGCTTATATGGGTCAGTTATTCATCATATATTTACACATTGGCGTATTACTTAGATGGTAAAAAATGAAGTCATGAAATTCACAGGTAAATCGATGGAACTAGACAAAAATCATCCCAAGTGAATCATTCTGGACCTAGAAAGATGAATATGGTATGTATTAGCTTATCTCTAGATATTAGCTGTTGTCAATAATAACCAAGCTACAATCTGTAGAACTNCAGAGGTTATGTACAGAGTAAGAGACTAAAGGGGACAGAGAAATCTCATTAGAAGAGGAAAATAGAATAGATAGTTATGGATGGAATGAGGGGGGCTGAAACAGGAGAAGCAAGTGGGGTAGGGTAAGGAGGCCTGCAACAAGTGAGAGAATACAGAGAGAGAGAGCTAAAATCAAGGGCCATTTGAATGGCACTATGGGAACCTAATACAAGAGAAGCTTCCTAAAATATACACAAATCTGAAGGCAATCTAAATGAGTTCACCAAATAATGGGGGAGACAGTACCAACACACCTTCTCTTGTCATCAAATGAAGTTTCAAGTCCCAGTATTGGGTTATATCTAATTGAGTTGTTAGCAAAGGGATACCATGGGAATCCCCAAACAACTGAAACTATTGCCAAGACTATAGGTTGTTTTCCACAAACTGACAGCAAGACCCCATTGCTGAAGACAATGCCTACACAACTCATTGGACGTGAAGTTGAGTTGGTGCCTACATAGAGCCTTCACCCCTATGTGCGAGCATCTTTGGTATAAAAAAGTACTCAGCATGCTACCAAAAGGGAAACATAAACACAAATGCAAACCNAGCCACAAACTCATTGGTCTACAATAGTGTCATGGCTGCAAGATAAGTTANGGCAATGGTAGCACAAAGCTTGGGGGAATTACCAACCAATATCACATTTGACTTAAGATCCATTTTATGTGATAGAACCCATACTCAACACTGCTTGGGTAACCAAGAGAGTGATACTTAATAAACCAGGGATCTAGGGTAAAGCCAAATACTACTGTTCAACACACAAAAAATGGAGCAATAAAATGACTCCTACTGACTTTCTGCTAAACTCATATTCAGTGTTTTCTTAGCCTTTATCAGAGCTACCTCTTCCTGCAGCAGATGGGAACAAATATAGAAACCCACAGCCTGACATTATGCAGAGACTGAGAGACCTTGGAACACCCTAAATGGGATGTCTCCATTAAATCTCTTCCTTCAGGTCTCAGGAACACCATAGAGGAAGGGACAGAAAGAGTTTAAGAGCTAGAGGGTGTGGAGGCCTTCAAGAAAACAAGGCCCTCTAAATCAACATGAGCAAAGCCCAAATGTACTTACAGAGACTAGGGCAGCATGCACAGGGACTGCATATATGTCTGTGCCAGGTCCTCTGTCTATATATTATGGTTTCCAGTTTCATGTTTTTATGGAATTCTTGAGTATGGGAACAAGTGAGTCTGTGATTCTTTTGCCTTCTCTTGGGCTTTTTTCCCTTTTTATTCATTTTGTTCAATTCCAATNTGTTAGTTTTTTGTTATATTTTATTTTATTACATTATATTATATTTATTATATTATTATCNCTTAGAAGTCAGTTTATTTTCTAATGGAAGAAAGAAAGGGAATGGATTCAGATAGGAAGGGTATTGGTGAGGAACTGGGAGGAGTAGAGGGAGGGGAAAGGGTAATCAGGATATATTATATGAGAAAAAAATAATTAAAAAGCATTTTTTTTCATCACACACCTGATACAGGAACACCTTTGGAGACATTGGATATGTCTGTGCCTGGATAGCAATGATTTCATGGGTGAATATATATGTTAACACACACATATATAAAATATGACAGTTGTTTATATTCATTGACATCTAATAAACTGTTAAGGAAATACTCCAAATTTCCAATGAGAGATAAAAATATACTGGATGATAATTGTATGGTAAGTATGCAATTAGTCAATGTCTCAACCTATTACTAACATGGCATTAGAACTGATGCTGTAACTTGTGTGTCTGATACAAAAATACAATGTGAATTCAAGCTACAGTCTACCTTNCAGAATCAGGAGAAGTCATTAAGAATGAGCCAGCAATCAGGGGAATGAATGCAAAATTAAAGTGGTGATCTGTATGGTGATTCAAGTCAGGNTGAAGTTCACTCAATCCAGATGCCTGTTTGATACCCTCCATCTTGCTACTTTCTATGCTGTACACTAACANGGAATAAAGAGTTAACTCCACTATGTTACTGNTAAGTCTAAAAACACACATTGCCTAATTTCTTAGTTGTTCTGTGACAAATGCTTGAGAAAAACTCTGAAAGAATGACAGCTCCCTGTAACAAAATAGTAGTTTTCAATGTGTANCAAAACAAGCATAAACATTTAGTCCAGAATTTCACTGACTGGATTTATATCCTGAATTAAAATGCACATATTTATATTCATTTCCCATACGTTTCCTTCCTGTTGAATGATTTTATATTCAAGTAACAAGTAAATTATATAAGAATTCATGTTTAATAATGAATATAAAAACTGTGTTTTAATTATTTGATATTCATGTTATAACCTCGCAATATAAAGATTCTTTATGAACTATATAAAGGGAATACANAATACCAGGAAAAGATGTTAGTTACTTACTAACTTAGAATTTACTGAACTTNGAATTACTTCTAAAAGTTATTTCATGTTATTTCCTCCTAAAACTGAAGACTACTGAAATGTTGTCAAAAATGTACATTACACAATGATGCAAATTCAAGTTCACTGTCCCACATCTTCAAACCACAAGGAGGCCAAAGGCTATCTAAGCAGAGAGTTGATTTCATCCTGCACATTTCTAACCATTTGTAGCACAGTGGCTAGGGTAATCTATGGCTCTATATATGGCTTCTTTATCTTTTATTTATCTACCATGTATCTATCTATCACTCATTCAATGTATTTATTTTAGTTTAAGATCAGAATTCAGTACCAGTGGAGACTATGGCTCAAAAGTTTTGGTGTCTATGATTCCTTTTGTTGATTTGGTACTGAACATTCCCTCACAAAAGCCTATATTTTAATTTACTGACATTTTCAAATTTTTGCAGTAGAAGAAATGTAAAGAACAAAAAAGACATATGTGTAATGTGATTTGGGATATGTAAATAAATGGCCAAGGGACAGGCTGCTAACCTTTCCCCACACATTTCTGCATTTTTACTTAAATCATGGCAGTCAAGTGGACAATACATGGTGAGGCTTTTGGTTAAGGCCTGTGTCTCTCCATCTACTCCATTGAATTACTATCACCCATACATAAACTTCTGCTGTGCCTGTATTTGGTACTGTAATTGAATAGGAACCTTATAGAATNTAAAAAGAAAGCAAAGAACAAACAAAAAAATCAACAACAACAACAAAAAACAAAATCATGATATTTGTAGCTAATCAATTTTGTGAAATATAATGTAGAANACATATTTTTGAGCTAAGACTTTCATATATTAACTGGTAACATGCTTTTATTTGTACATATATGTGTATATGANATATTCTACTAGACTATGATTTCTAGTTAAGAAATCAATTTCCCCCAAAACTATACAATTAGTAAACTTGTAAAAACATTCNTTTCAAGTCTCTGCAGATTGACTAATGATGGACAGATANAAATATGTATTTACTTTTGGATTTCTGACAAAGAACACTGAGGGGCTGCCTTACACCCTCTAATCTACAGCTCTGTTGGCATTATCAGCATGTGCCTGGTTATAAACCTAGTAGCTTTATTTCGGAGAGGGTAGTTTTACTTTGAGGTGGAGACAAAACTAATTTTCAGTGTCAGCAAAACAAGAAATGAACAGAGAAAAGTGAAGGTGTGTTCTCCTAACTTTGAGGTCTCGGTAAGACTTGAGTAGTAAGACACTCAAGACTTCAGTGAGGAGACTCTGGAGATGAGAAAGCAATGGATATTTTAACACAGCTGTTTGCATACTTCTGCCTATTTAAGAAGTGACATGAGCAGTGTCTCCCAAGAGAGCATGACAGGAAATGAAATCCAAAATTGAATTGGTAATCAGCTCAATTCTGAATGAGCTCCCCAGGTTTTCCTCATGCAGAGTAGAAGTCTATGGATGTCTTACCTACTTGTGGTGTTTGAGCAAAACATCTGCCCAGGACACTTACTGAATAGGCACAGAGCCAGATACCACTAGACTAGAAAGTCTAGAACTAAAGGGAAAAATTGAAAAACAGAATATAGTAATCAGAAGATACACATCATCATATGAAGGATAGATACTGAAGTTGNTATGTACACAATTTATAAGAAAATGAAAACTTATAAAACCTTATCAGAATATATTGCTGATAAAATATATCAGGTGTCATGTTAGTTAGCTAGTTTATTGTTCTGACAGAAGGCCTGCCATAGACAAGTTAAGAGAGGAAAGATCATGGCTTATGGTTCAGAGGGTCAGTCTGTGGAGTAGCTTGTACCTGTGCTGTTGGGCAGAACATTATTGAGGGGGAGAAATGTGTGGTCCAGTGCAACTGGTCACATCCCAGTGGACAGAAAGCAGAGATGAGATACAAAGGTCATGCTGGCAATATTCTCATAAAGACACAGGGTCAGTGACCTACATCATCCAGGCAGGTCCCAAATTCATGATTTCCAAAACCTCCCAAAATAGCACTCCTGCTGGAGACCAAGTGAATTACACATGAGATTGTTGGCAACATTTCATACTTTAACTGTGACAGATGTTTAGTATTAATGCAGAAGTTTACAACATGTAAAAGAGTGTTATGCATACTGAAGAAAAATGTTAGTCAATACAAACTAATTTTGAGCGAGTCTAAATGTTGAAATGAATTGAAAACAATATTTTAGTATAGTCATTTTAACACACTCAAGGTCCATAAGAAAACCACATTCAAATAAGAGGAAAAAACATGACAATTATCTAAATATTGAGCTAAAGTGTAACAGAAACTGTTAATCAAAATATCAAATAGAAATAGGTAACGAAAAAGTAAATGTTAGAATTTGAAGAACAAACATGATCAAAAACTATTTAACAGTAGAATTGATACTATAGAAAATCAACCAGTAAATTTGAAGGTCATAGAACAAAAATACAATTTGAAATGAGTGGGAAAACCACAAGAGTTATCTAATCAATCACANTATAAAAAGAAATAATAGACTNGAAAGGAAAGAAAATGAAAAAATAAAGATCAACCTTTTCCCTAAATTGTGATGGATGTTAGTGTCGATATTTGGGGTGCTCAGTGAACCTTAAACATGAAAAACATAGAGATTCTCACCTGCCCAGATCATGATCAAAGCCACAAAATGCAGTATCAGGAAGATCACCTCTAAAGCTCCAAGAGAAGCCTACTTCATCATAGGTACAGGAATAAGGGTGGAGAATTAAGCTGGTGGAAGAAGGTTATGGAATGGCATTCCCAAATTTGGGTAATCAAAAAGAATTACCTACAAACTGTAATGTTAACAAAGCTATCATCTGAACTTAGCATCATCACTGAAGAAACAAGTGCAGAGTTCACTGGCAGCAGCCCACTCTTGTGCTTTGAGATCTAATGACATGGCACCAGGCAGAAGTTTGAACTTAGAGGAGGAAATGAGAACCACGTCTAGTAATAGTATATATGTGGGAAATTTAAATGAATTTATGTTCTCCACACTTTGTTTCATAATGAATTCCAAAGTTGTTGAAATCAGTNATTACAACACTTTNCAGCATTTAAGGCACATATAAAAATAATAAAGTTTATGATGCTGGAAAAACAAAAAATGAGAAAGAATGAACAAGTTTGTCTTCAATGATAATCAAAATTGTCATGATTAATCTTCAGGAGATTGCACATGAATAGGTGTTGTGCACACATGTCCATGCATGCATGCTGCTCATAGAAGATATGTACACACATCTATTCATACATGTTAATGCTGTGCACATAATCAATGCTATATGTTACCATTCGATACCAGCTTGAGAAATATCCCAATAAAAAGTCAAAGATGTTTGCTATTACTATTTCTGCTGAGCACTGTGTTGTGGTTCTTACTAAGTAAGTCAAAGTAAATATAGGAGATGCAAGCATCAACAGAGTAACATATGTGATTTGCAAACAATATGGTGATACACAAGAAATCTAAGGAAAGCTCATATTAGAACTAATATGAACATAGAAATCATTCCTTATGCCACAAGTTACCAATTACAAAAGCAGTATAAATAGAAAAGGAGGATATTGTTCACAGTAGAAATAAGAGATAAGTGGTACTATAAATAAAATATAATAAAAATATACAAGCCCTCTTACCTAGTTAGTTTTCTGTTACACAATAAATGCCCTGAACAAAAGCAACTGGGGAAGNGGGAAGTAGTATGTTTATTTGACTTACAGGTCCCCAAATAGCACCCTGCCATTGAGTGAAGTCAAGACAAAAACTCCAGCAGAGGCAGAATCCATATGCAATAATGCTTACTGATTTGCCCTCTATGCTCATTCAGCTTTTTTTTTCTGCAACCCAAGGCCACATGCCCAGAGGTGGCACTACCCACACTGAGCTGGGCTCCCTCANATCAGTCACTAAACATTAAGAAAATGCCCCATAAACATGCATATAGAGCAACCTGATGAAGGNAATTCCTGAATCGAGATGTCATCTTCCATGAGAAGAAAAAAACCCACAGAGGAAATTGGTATAGTCATGGAAGATGACATCAATTCAGCTAGGAGGCTACAAGTAAAGGCTTCCTAAAGCCGAGAAATCCAGGATCTCAACAGATACTCCTAGAATCCCAAGAAGAAGGGCAACCAGCCACTAGATATTTTGGTCTTCAACTTCTGATTTCCATCTCAAACTGAGAGAGACTCCATTTCTGTAATTTTGAGGGAAAAATTTTGATACTTTGTCATGATAGCTATAGAAAATGAATAGAAAAAATTTAAGGGGACACAAATGAGTTAAATTGATGGAATCAGATATCTATATATTAATTATGGNTTGATATCTCTGACATGTCAGTTTATCTATAATTATTCCATATGTGTGTCAATTCATCTTTAATTATTCCGTAAATGTGTTATTATGTAATAAGAAATCCTTGTAAGAAAACAAAATGAGTAAAAAAATACATTAAGGATATGAGCATAGAAGTGGGAATTCGCNCTTCCAAATATTAAACCATATGTAATACAATAGGCTAAAGTTTGTCGAAGACTAGAGGAACCAATCAATATTAAAACAGAAAGGTTAAAAGCATTACTGTTTGGATATGTATACAAATTAATGCACAGGCAAGATATTTAAGAAATGGTTGGCTGTGCTTTAGAGAAAACTGAAATAGATTCTTGCCTCGGTCTTCACAGTGCTTATGAGTTTTCTTCACAATATTCACTTTTATATTTAGTACTGTGTTTTACATAGCCTTTTACATATGCAGTTTCCATGAATGCTTACCATAGTCTTATAAAAATGTGAAAATTAATATGATGGCCAATACTAAACTTGCCAATAAGTATTTTCATGTCAATAAATATTTATTTAAATAAATTAATAAAATAAATAAATTAGATGAAAATTAATATATTTATTTATTTTTATTAAGAAACTTTCATTCATTTTACATACCAACCACATTTCCCCCTCTCTTCCCTTCTCCCGCCCCTCCAGCCTCCCCCTACACACACAACCCACCCTCCATTCTCTCCTCAGAAGAGGTAAGGTTTCCCATGGGGAGTCAGCAGAGCCTGGTACATTCAGTTGAGGCAGGTCCAAGCCCTTCCCCCTGAATCAAGGCTGTGCAAGGTGTCCCCCATAGGTAAGGGATAGCTCAACCATTAAAGACTAGGCACACAACCAAAAATATATTTATTTAATGGAAATAGTCTACAAAAGTGAAGTGAAAATACATGACAATAATTCTTTCTTACTGAGCTCAACATTGATCTATATTTAGAGCAGTGGTCCCACAAATGTTCCACAGTTTGGGGATTTTTTTTCTTAAGGGAAAGCTATCAAACAATTGGAAAAAAATTAAAAAAAAAAAAAGAACAACTAAGAATTTGTGATATGGCTCAGAACTTGCTGCTTTTCCAGAGGATCTCACTGTGGTTCCCAGAACCCATGTTTGACAGCTTACACCTGTAACTCCACCTCCAGGGGATCTGTCTGGCTTCCACTGGAACTCACAAACATGCAGCACACACATACACACATTCATTCAAGCACAAATTTTTAAAATGCTCTTTGCAGTTAAAACCAATGTTTTATGGGCACCAAAAAGTGTTACAATTCTGTTTTAAAGCATTTCATATTTGTATTAGATGGTACTGCCATGAAAAGTAAAAGAAATANTTTCTATGTCTGATGATGGACATGTNAATTTGCTTTACTATAGCAACAAAGTTACTATAGTAAANGCATTCCATAATTACCTTTACTACAATAACAAATTTACTATCGCTGTATCCCATAACAAGTGTATTTTGAATAATAAAATTTATCTTTAAAAAGGACTTCAGCAAAGTGATTTAAAATATCCTAAAAATACTGAAGACATTGGGCTGGCATTGTCTTTAAAGAAGTGGGATAATATAAGGGAAGNAATTCAGACATTAGCTCTATCAATGGAAGCATCTGTGTCCTAGAGGAACATGAAGGTCTGTGGGGACTGCATAGTGGGACTACAAAACTTCATTTTTCATGTNAATATTTCTTTTTTTTATTTAAAAGACTTTTTTCCATTTTACATACCAACCACAGTTCCCCCTCCTTCCCCTCCTCCTACTCAGCCCCCACCTTTCCCCATCCCACCCCGATCCACACCTCAGAGAGGGTAAGGCTTCCCATGAGGAGTCAACAAAGTCTGGCCCATCAAGTTGAGGAAGGACCAAGGCCCTCCTCCCTACATGGAGGCTGAGTAAGGTATCCTTCCATAGGGAATAGGTTCCAAAATGTCAGTTCATGCACTAGGGATAAATCCTGGTCCCGCATACTGCCCAAGTCACACAACTGTCACCCACATTCGAAGGGCAGAGTTCGGTCCCATGCAGGTTCCCCAGTCCAGAGTCAATGAGCTCCAACTAGCTTGAGTCAGCTGTCTCTGTAGGTTTCCCAATCATGATCTTGACTCCTTTGCTCATATAATCCCTCCTCACTCTCTTCGACTGGACTCCAGTAGCNCTACCCAGTGCTTAGTTGTGGATCTTTGCATTGTAGCACCTGCACTGCAAGTTATCCTCCAAGTTTTGAGCGAGGGGCTGAGGATTGAACAGAGACAAGACAGCAGATCATCCGTCTCAAGAGAATGCCATTTATTCTTGGGAGAGGGTTGGGTATATATAGGGCAGCAATACAGGCTCATAGCAGGATGGAAAATCCCCAGTGGTCAAAAGCTCAGGTTGTCTGGCCTCAGCTTGTTTACTCAAACAGCTCCGGTACAGGGGAAGAAGAACTTGGAATTAACTAGCTCAAGAGGAAGGAGTCAAGAACAAAAACATCCTGTGCGAGGCAAGCAGGTCAACAGTTCAAANCAGATTGGGGGCCCAGGGCCCAACACTGCATCTACTTCCATCAGTTACTGGGTTACAGTTCTATGATGACAATTAGGGTAGTCATCAATCTGATTACATGGAAAAGCCAGTTCAGGGACCCTCTCCACTATTGCTTGATGTCTTGGCTGGGTTCATCCTTGTGGGTTCCTGGGAATTTCCCTAGCACCAGGTTTCTCCCTAGACCCATAATGACTCCCTNTATCCAGATATCTCTTCACTTGCTCTCTCTCTCTCTCTCTGTCCCTCCCACAAATGGACCATTCTGTTCCCTCAAGTTCTCTTGCCACATCCCCTTACTTCCTCCCCTTCTACCCCTATGCTCTTAACTTACTTGGCAGATCTTATGTATCTCCTCTTCCTAGAGCGGTCCAGNTGTGTCTCTTTTAGGGTCCTCCTTGTTACCTAGCTTCTCTGTGGTTGTGGATTGTAGCCTGGTTATCCTTTGGTTTACATCTAATATTCATTTATGAGTGAGTACATACCATGTTGTGTTTGTCTTTTGGGGTTTAGGTTACCTCAGTCAGGATGGTTTTTTCTAGTTACATCCATTTGCCTGAAAATTTCGTGATGTCATTATTTTTTAACACTGAGTAATACTCCATTGTGTAAATGTATCACATTTTCTTTTTCCATTCTTTGGTTGAGGGGCATCTAGGTTGTTTCCAGGTTCTGGCTATTACAAATAANGATGCTATGAACGTAGTTGAGCAAATGTCCTCTGGTATGAATGTGCATCCTTCGGGGTATATTCCTAAGAGTCATATTGTTGGATCATGAGGTATATTGATTCCTAGTTTTCTGAGAAACAGCCATTCTGATTTCCAATGTGGCTGTAAAAGTTTGCACTCCAACCAGAAATGGAGAAGTGTTCCCCTTACTCTATAACCTCTGGAACATAGGCTATTATCAGTGTTTTTGATCTTAGACATTTGACA
>LZPO01097697.1:30895-44738 GCA_001675575.1 Neotoma lepida
CACACATACACATCCACCTGCAGGCACTTGTGCACATATGTGAATACATACACACATATATCACTCACATGCACATACACACTCATCAAAAAAAGAGAAAAATCTGAATGAAATCAATACTTTATACAATTAGTTAAAACAAAATATAAAAACAATTTAAATTTAATATTCAACTAAAATTACTTTGATATTGTTCTTAGGTGAGGGCCAGATTATTGCATCCTCATTCAGAGATAAAAATATGAGAGAGTCAACAATCTGGAGTGTCTTGATATCTATTCTCATATAAAGGGTTTAATCAGATTAAGAAATCAAAAACCTCAGAACTTGAGAAGATCTCTGAGTTTCTGGAAGAGTGAAACCCTTTTAGGAACATAAGGTTCATTGCTATGCTCTCAGTCCTCTGAAAAGAAGGCAACGGCATATCTCTCCACTCATTAAAGCCATTAAATGATTCATTCACTTCCTAGTAACTAGTGGTTTAAAATTGAAATCATTTAAGAAAATTTTGTCTTTTATTTTTTATCCTGGCATGATGAGACACTAGACGGCCTGGGAATTGAACCCAGTTTCTCTGGAACATCAGTCAGTGCTCTTAGAGCCTTCATCCATTAACTGATGAAAACAGATGCAGAGATCCACAGCCAAGCACCAGGCTGAGCTCCAGAAGTCCATTGAAGAGAGGGAAGAGGGATTCTATGAACCAGGGGCATCAAGATCATGATGGGGAAACTTACAAATACAACCAAACCAAGCTAGTAGGAACTCATGANCTTTACACCAACAGCTNTGGTGCCTGTGTGGGACTGGACTAGGCCCTCTGCATAAGCTAGACAGTTGTGTAGCTTGGTCTATTTAAGAGGACCGTGGCAGTGANAACAGAATCCATCCCTGGAGCATGAGCTGGCTTTTTGGAGCCTGTTACCTATGGTGGGACACCTTTCACAGCCTTGATGCAGAGGGAGGGGCTTGGACCTGCCTCAACTGAATGTACCAGGAGAGATCCTACATTTTTTGGAGGATGGGATCGGGAGGTGTGCTGTGTGTGTGTGGGGGATCGGCAGAATGGATGAGAGGGGGAATCTGTGGTTGGTATGTAAAATGAATAAAAATTTTCTTAACAAAAAAAGAAAAGAAATATTTGTNGGGTTTCTGCTACCATAGGTCCAAACGAGGTGAGATAAAAATCTGCCTTCAGGCCTGGAGCAATGCTTTGTGGTTTAGTGTTCACTGATCTTCCAGAGGTCCTGGGTTCCATTTCCAGCACTCACATGACAGCTTACAACCAACCACCTGTAACTCCAGCTCTAGGGTATCTGCCTCCCTCTCTGGACACTAAAGGTACTTGCACCCACATGTCCACATTTCCACTCCCTTAATATATTTGTAATTAAAACAAAAATATGTACTTTCAATAAGCTGATAGCTAGAAAAGACATATTTATAAGCATGTAATTACAACCCNAAATGGAAAGAGAATTATAGTAACTTGTACACNATATTTTTCAGGCTGAGAAGAAAATCAGATGAGCACTATGAGCAAGCAGATGGAAGCTGTAACTAAGTGGATTATTACTTGAGATCATTCAACTCTCCATAACAATAAAATAACCCTGTGAACAGAAAGGTAATTTTTTTGTCTTCACTTTTCAAAGTTAGACACAGTATCTGAATTTTCTTCGTAAATCTTATCCTAGCCCAGAAAAGCACCCATTACACATTCGTTCACTCTGAACATTCTGAAAGTTGTCATGGGCAGCATCATGACATGTCAACCCATACCTTTGGTTTTCAAGCTTTTGGGGAATTTTTAAACAGGTTCAAGTTTGTGCAAACACTTAGAAAATAATTGTAACAGCAAGCACATCCCAAAACAAATGAAGGNACTTAGAATTGAAGCACTCACAGAGTGAAACCTTATCCAGAAGGAAAGGGCTATCCTGTCAGCAAGGGTGTCTCTCACAGAAAGATCTGCGCTGACAATCTCCAGGTGCACACTGTAGGAATCACTGTGGCTGTAGGCAGGAGGAGGCGAGATGGCAGCTCTGACTCAATGGGAGGCTCTCCTCCATTGCAAGCTTTCCATCTGTTAGGTCTGGGTATATCCATTTCNTTTATGCTTTTTCAGAACCCAGGATTTTCATTCTCCATAAGACACTGTGGGAGAAACCAAAGGAAAGAAGATCAAGAGGAGATATTAACAAGGCTTGCATTCTCAGTCGGCTGGGACATAAAATATTTATGTCCCACCTACAAATAATATAAACAATTANNTCTAATATGTCTATCACCAACTGACCTATATTAAACTGAATTTTTGGAATTTCAATTATATCAAAAAATTGATCAAGTGTGTGTAATCTTTGTGCGTATGTGTGTATGTATGTATTAGTGTCTGTGTATACTTCTAAAAATACTGGGAGTTAAGAATTCTAAGACCATGTTAATTTTTCAAACTTCTTTTAGTAACCAATGAGGCTTTTAAAAGTATTCATCATGTGCTATACAGACAAATTTTTATTCTGCTCCAGATCAAGTGGCAAGATAATCAAAATAATAAGTTTGAGTTAATTTGGAGTGCCATGAACTGGGGTGATGTCATGCAGCTCATTTTCACAAAGCAAGTCAGGATATATGAAGTTGTTTTGAGCCAGAGAAGTGGGTTTTAGTTCATCTATACATGTGTTTTCTAGAATAAACCAAGACATCAGAAGTTCATTTTTAGTTTGTACATTAGAATGGTTATCTTTGCAGTACAGCTAGAGTGCAGTTGGCTAATCCAAGGCCAAGTTCTTCACTATTACCTATATGGCCCTTAGNAANGCTGGTGTTTTTAATCTGTACTAAAGACAAAGGAAAGCACACCTGAGAGGAACCAATGCTACTTCTACATCTGTTAAAATTTAAAATGTCACTTAGTAGGAATCCAATTCTTCCTCTATAGAGATAATAGTAAAAGTCTCTTTAAAATTCCTCATTTGTTTATTTGTTTGCATATTTAATACATAGCTATTAGAAATGACATGGATCGCTGAACACTTTGACATAAACACAGGGGACAGATCACCTAAGAATATGTAGAGGCAGAGGACATCAAGGCAAGCATGACACAACAGCAGCTTGGATTAATATTTTATCGAGGAACTTACACTAACATTTCCAGTTGAGTATGTTTCAGGTGAAGCTCGGGTATCCAGTGAAAGATTAGAAGGAAGGAAAGACCATGACAACATGGGTCAAAGTTAGAGTTCACAATGTTTCATACAGGTGGAATGAGAGTGATTGGTTCAGTAGACAGCGCACAAAGATGGGGCTTGGGTATCTTTGGGGACAGAGAGAGATAGAGAGAAAGAGATACAGAGACAGAGGAAACAGAGGCAGAGAGGTAGAGACAAAGGGAGAGATAGACTGGGGGGTGGAGAGCGAGAAGGAGAGAGGGAGAGAGAGAGGAAAGGAGGGAAGCAGGATGGGAGAGAGAGAGAAAGAGAGAGAGACTAGAATCAGAGTCACGATTACAGACTCCTACATCCACCTCTGAGTTACTGAGCATGTTGAAGAATATCACAACCACAAGACTTCTAGAGATGTTTAGACTTGTAATCATGAAGATTTCCTGATTAATCCAGTATGCACAATACGTGTTTTATATAAATTGTTTATTGCTCCTTTGTATATTGGAGGCAAAATTTGATGTTGCCCTGTGAAGACTAGTTTAAAATTCTCTATACTTATCACCTTATTGTAATTGAAGTTTTTTAGTTATATGAGTCACATCTGCTCATCCACTTAACTTTCTCAAAAGGTTCCACCTAAGTTGTCTTAATTTTTGTAATCATCCCTGCTTGTATCCTCCCTGTTATCTACTTTCAAATAATGAACTAATATAAGTCAGCTTGTTAAATTTAAACAAATATTAAATTATTTGTCTGTTTCCCACATNCAAATATAAAGAATTACTTCTGAAATGTCTATTATAAACTGATCCTATAATGCATACTTACAAAGCACATACTGACATAAAATCAGATAACTATATAATATTAAGTGTGTCTCTCTCATTTTCCAAACTCATGAAAGATAGAGGGTCTATATAGTTCAATGATGTGGAATTTAATGGTTTTGAGTTCAGAGACACACCAAGTTTTATGAAAACATTAAAAAGATTATCAACATTTTGTGTGTGTGGTGTGTGTATGTGTTTGCATATGTGTGTGTGTGTGTGTGTGTGTGGTGTGTGTGCTTGTGTGACCTTTAGGTTAAAGTACTCGGACATTTGCAGCATATAGTGAAAATTATATTTACAAACATAACTATTTAAGACAACTTACTTGTATAGGTTAACTACCCTTTACAAGTGTAGTCAGGATGAAGAAAGTATATTGGTGTTATTTACAGTTTTGNACAATGACTTTCCTTATTATTNGTGTATCAAAAAAAGATCTGTATACATATACCACATAATTTTAAATAAAGGGTTAAAAGAAAACAGAAAAATACACTGCTTAATAACCTTGCTGTGAAAGAATATTTCACACTATTATTTATAACATTACTTTGGGGATTCAAAGAGCAATGAGTAAAAGCTCAAGGAAATCTGTTGACATCACTGTGTAGTTTGTCAAAGTTGAGGTCTTGGCATGCCTTTTTCTATTTAACAAGTGTATTTACACAGCCAAGAGACCGAGTACGGTTCACTTTTCATATGCATGCAATTACTGTAGTGCTGGATTCTAATACTGACAGCTGCTTTACTTACTCATTGGTGCACAGATGTCTTCCATTCTTTCTTTTCACTAGCACAATTTGGAGATCTAAATACATTCATATACACCCATGTTTGCTATGATAGCTAAATTTCTGTATTAGTTTAACTGACAGTGTTCAACTTCATATGGAAACACAATATACACAGGATAGCTAAAACAATCCTGAGTAACAAAAGAACTTCTGGAGGTATCACCATTCCCAACCTCAAATTGCACTCCAGAGTTAAAGGAATAAGAATAGCATGGTATTGCATAAAAGCAGACATTTTGATCAATGAAATCAAATTGAACACCCATACATAATTCCACATACTTATGGACACTTGATTTTTGATAAAGAAGCCAGAAATACACGCTGGAAAATAATATCTTTGGCAAAAGGTGTTGGCCACCTAGGACGGCTGCATGTAAAAGAATGCAAATATATTTGTGTTCATCTTCTTGCCCAAAACTCAACTCTAAATGGATCAAATCCCTCAACATAAGGCCAGATACAATGATAGAAGAGAAATTTATTGGCATAGGAGACTTTGTGACAGAGCACCATTAGCACAGGAACTAAAACCAACAATTAATTCAATTAATGAATGGGACTTCATGGAATTGAAAAGCTTCTTCATGGCAAAGGACACTATCATTCTGACAAATTTGTGGGTTANAGAATGGGAAAATATTTTACCAACTAAAATACAATAGAGGGACAATATCTAAAATATATAAGGAACTCAAGTACTGGGAATCAAGAAAAAAATAACGAAAATTTAAAATGGGGTACAGATATAAACAGAATTCTCAAAAGAGTAAACTCACATGGCTGAGAAACAATTTTTAAAAAATTAACATCCTTAGTCATCAGGGAAATGCATACCAAAACTACTTTGAGATTTCTTCTTATTCCAGTAAGAACAGCCAAGATCAACTTAAAAAATGGCAGGTCATGCTGGCAAGGATTTGGAGTAAGAGAATATTTGCAAGTAAGTAGATGGTGCTAGAAAAAAAATTACCTTGAGTGAAGTAACCCAGACCACAAAAGACAAATGCTATGCATTTACTTATATGTGGATATTAGCTATTGAGTCTTAATAAGCAGGCTAAAATCCACATAACCTCAGAGGTTAGGTAATGGACTAGAAGGGAGGGTTAGATCACCCTAGGAAGGTGAAATAGAATAGATTAGAGAGATGGATGGGATGGATGGGTGGGTGGACTCCGGGGAAGACTGGAACAAGAGAATCAAACAAGGATGGAGAGAGATGGGGAGTAAGGGAGAGAATATGGGGAGAACAGCTAAAACTAAAAGCCATCTGAGGGATCATATGGAAACCCAATACAGTAGAAGCTTTCATATATATAAAGGTGATCTTAATGGAATTGCAAAAAACTGAGGAGTGATAGACCATCAACTGGACATCTCTTGTAACCAAGTGAAGCTTCCGGTAATGAGAATGGATTACATCTAATTGAGTTGTTTGCCATAAGGACCCAATGGAAACCCCAAACATTCTTGGCTATATCTAAGTCTGTTGGTTATTAGNCACAAACTGATGGTAAGTCCTTATTGCTGAAGACAATATCTACACAACTCATTGAACATGAAGAATTTGAAATAGTCCCTACCTAGAGCTGTCACCCCTACTGACTAGAGTTCATGATACTTTAAAGTACTCTACATGCTACCAAAGGAGAAAATAAAACTAACTCAGCTCTAAACTCTTTGATCAACAATGTTGAACTGACTGTAAGATATGCTAATATATTAGTAGCAGAAAAGTTGTGGGAATAACCAGCCATTCTCTGATTGGAGTCCATTGCATGGATCCCATCCCCAAAATTGCTGAGGTGGCCAAGACCTTGATACTACATAAATCAGGGACCTAGGGTCAAACCAAATACTACTGATCTGCTAAAAATATTAATATTGTGATTTCTAATGATATTCTGTAAAACTCATAGATCAGTGTCTATTTCAGCTATCATCAGAAAAATTTCCTTCTGCAGTACTTGGAAAAAATACAGAGACACAAAGTTGTACAGTATGCAGAAAGTAGAATATCTTGAAACACTCACCTGAAAAATGATGTCTCCATCACATTCCTCCATTTAGAGATCAGAGAATCCTGTGGAAGAAGAGGTAGAAAGATTTTAATAGGCATAGAGGATGGGGGACAGCAAGGAAACAAGGCCTTCTAAACACGGCCAGACCATAGTACTTATAAACTTACAGAAACTGTCAGCATGCACAGAGCCTTCACAGGTCTGGACTGGATGGAGTCCCAGCACTGAGAGGGGANGTGGGTACAAGCCCCCCATCCCTATCCCAGAAGCTACCTCCAATTGGTAACTACTTGTAAATAAGAGTAGTTTTCACAGAGACTCACTGGGTATAGAACCCACAATTAAGGCCAGGTCCCGTACCTAGCAGCAGATGGTCAATATAAAATTAACTCAGTGGCATTTTTGGAGGTTCTTTATCACATAATACTTTGTCAGGACTGTTTGTTTGTTTGTTTTGCTATCTTGCAGGCCCTATTTATATATATTATGATGTGCAATTTTGTGCTTTCATGAGATTTCTGTGTATGAATGTGTGTGTCTCTGTGTCTATATGCATTCCTTGAGCTTTTTCTTTGGATCTTTTTCTTCTGTTTTGTTGTTTGCTCATTTTGTCCTATTCTTATTTGTTCTTATTTTAACTAATTTTATTTTATAAGCATTATTTTTACATGTCTGTTTGTATTCCAGTGAGAGAGAAAAAGAAAGAATATGGATTTAGATAGTGGGAAAGTGGGGAGGATCTGGAAAAGGAGACCATAATCAGAATATAGTGTTCAAAAATATTTTTTTCAACAAAAATGTTGACCAATTAAATAAAATACATAAACATTTTGATAAATAAAGCTTTAAACAAAAAATAATATATTAAATTAAGACCAATTATCAATAAATATTTTGTTTTATGCCTACCTTGTCTACCTATATACCCAGAATTACATACAAATTTTTCTGCACAAAATGATGTTGCAAGTCCAAAAGCTGAGAAGCTCTGGNCTATGTCATCAACTGTAGGCTGTTTTAATTACTTTTAGCACTTAGGTCATNGACCATTTTAGGTATTATCACTCAAATAGGCCTTCTCCCTTCATGGTTTTCTTCAAACATGAACATAGACCTTTTAATACTTCAGTCCATTTACACAAACCCCATTCAATGTTTAGTATTTCTGATGTATTGAATTCCATCTTAAACTCTAGCCCCACACTGTGGATATATGTGGAGATAAAATGTATAAGGAGATAGTTTAGGTTAAGTCAAGTCATAAAGATGGCTCAAATCTAGTAAAATTTGTCTTCACAGCTTTCTANTTTTTTTCCTTCATTGATCTTGTTCTCTCCATTATACCCCTAACTCCCTGTCTCTCACTCTGTTCACAGTGAGAAAAGGGTTTGTGATGTGGGAGCAAGAAGAAGGTCATGTAGCAAACCACGAGGAAAATCATCAGCAGACNCTAAGGGTTCCAGACATCATCAGCATTATCATCTGTTTTTCATTCTTCTCCTGTCTTTAGTAAACTTCTGCAGAATTAGTACATAGGGCAGAACTTCTATGAACCAACTTCTGCCTGAATCTTCCTACCTGTGCTCACCACTTCTAGAAGATACCACATTTGCCATGCATCTAGGAGTCTTTTATGCATGAATATAATCATTGTATTCCATCTTTGCATAACTATATAGGTCCAGAATATTATCTTGATCTGTACACTACTAAACAAAATACCTTATATTAGACAATTTATACATGAAATTTAAACTTTATTTCTTATAGGTTTGTAACAGATTTAACTATGTGGTCCTTTTTTTCTTACAGGCGACATCCTCTATCTTTGCAGTCTCTTTTTTTTTCTTTTTTGAAAAGATACCTATTTTATTGGCTTCATGATATTAGATATTATATTATTAAAAAAATAAATATTCTCATCTTGTAAGTCAGTTGGTAAGTGACCTTGGAGGTTAAATGCATACATCTTCCCAGATTGCCCAATTCCAAATCTCATGGCTTTGGCAAGGATGCTTCCTCCAAGAGTGAGCAATGGGTTTTTTCACTGTTTCAATCAGATGGTAGGTAGCACTGTCTGGTTCAGGCCAAGCATGCCCTACACATCTACACGGAACAGCTGTGAGCAAGGCTTGGTCTCTGCCCTCTAATTCCTTAAGTTCTACTGATGGGCCAGGAGCTTTAAGTACTAACACATACAATGTAGAATAGAATAATATTGTTAGCAAGTAAATTTGAGGACAGCCTGGTCAACACAGAAATTTCTAGGCTAGCCCAGACCTACATGCTAAAATCATGTCTCAAAAAATAAACAAATAAAAAAAACCCAAAATAAACCAAAACCAAAAACAAAAACAGAAAAACCTGGAAGGTCCTCCATAACTTTTTGAAAATTCCCATACACATATTGTATCTGGGTTTCTCTTCCCTCCTAACCTCTCAGTAATTACCCCACCCTACTCTGTTTCAATCCTCTAATCCACTCCTCCTCCATTTCTGTTTCTTAAAGAACAGGTCTCCCATGAGTATCAACAAAACATGGAATATCAAGCTGCAATAAGACTAAGAACCTCCCCATGAATTAAGGCTGTGNAAGGTGACCCAGTATGAGGAATAGGGTCCAAAAAGCCAGTAAAAGAGTCAGAGACAGACCCTGTTCCAGCTGTTAGGAGTCCCANAGAAGTACCAAGCTACAGAANTGTAACATATATGCAGAGTGCCTGGGCGAGTCCCATGCAGGCTCCCTGATTGTTAGTTCAGTCTCTGTGGGCCCCTATGAGCCCAAATTAGTTGCTTCTGTAAGTTTTCTTGTGGTGTCTTTGACCCTTCTGGCTCCTAAAATTCTTTCTTCCCCTCTTCTGCAGGATTCTCCAAACTCCACCTAATGTTTGATGTATGTCTGCATCTGTTTTCATTAGTTGTTGGATGAAGGCTGTCTGATGACAACTGAACTAAGCATCAATCTGGTCACAGGAGATGGCCAGTTCATGATATGTATCTGCTATTGCTAGGAGTCTTAGCTGGGGTCATCTGTGTAGATTCCTGGGAGAGTCCCTTGTGACAGATTTTTACCAGACTCCAAAATGTTCCCCCTTTCTAGTAGTCTCTTGCAGTACTCTCCCCTCCGACCCCCCTTACCTGATCACTAATATTCCCATTTCCACCTACCCTCAGTTCACTCATGAAATCTCTTTTATTTCCCCTTCCCAGGGAGATGTTTGTCCCACATGAATCCTCTTTGTTACCTAGACTATAGGGTCTATGGATTATAGCACAGTTATCCTTTGTTTTACAGCTAATGTCCACTTACGAGTGAGTACATATCATGCTTGTCTTGGTCTGGATGAGTTTTTTTAGTTCAATCCATTTACCTACAAATTTCCTGCTGTCTTTNTTTTTAACAACTGTGTAATACTCTACAACTGTGTAAATGTACCACATTTTCTTTTTCCATTCCTCGGTTGAGGGGCAGCTAGGTTGTTTCCGGGTTCTGGCTATTACTGATAAAGCTGCTATGAACGTAATTGAGCAAGTGTCCTTGTGGTGTGATTGAGCATCCTCTCACTATATGCCCAAAGGTGGTATAGCCAAATCTTGTGGTTGATTGATTCCCAGTTTTCTGAGAAACCACCACACTAGCTTCCAAAGTGGTTACACAAGTTTGCACATACACCAGTAATGGAGGAGTGTTCCCCTTGCTCCAATTCCTCTCCAGAAATGAGCTGTCACATGTGTTTTTGATCTAAGCCATTCTGACAGGTGTAAGACAGAATCTCAGAGTCATTTTGATTTGTGTTTCCCTGATGGCTAAGAATGTTGAACAGTTCTTTAAGTGTTTCTCGGCTATTTGATATTCTCCTATTAAGAACTCTATGTTTAGATCTGTAACCCCATTTTTAGTTGGATTGTTTCATTTGTTGATATCTAGTTTCTTGTGTTCTGTATAGATTTTGGAAATCAGCCCTCTGTCAGGTATGGGGTTGATGAAGATCTTTTCCAATTCCGTAAGATTTTNTTTTGACCTATTGACAATGTCCTTTGCCTTAAGAAACTTTTCAATGTCATGGGGTCCCATTTATTAATTGTCAATCTTACTGCCTTTGCTATTATTGTTCTGTTTGTCTCCTTTGCCACTACAATCAGGATTATTTCCCACTTTCTCTTTGATCAGGTTTGGTGTATCTGAATTTATGTTGAGGTCTTTGCTCCACTTGGACTTGAGTTTTGTGCAAAGGTAAGGATCTATTTGAATGCTTCTACATGCTGACATCCAGTTAGATCAGCACCGTTTGTTGAAGATGCTTTATTTTTTCCATTGAATAATTTTGGGTCTTTTGTCAAAAACCAGGTGTGAGGATTTATGTCTGGATGCCAATAGCATGCAATTTTTATTGTTATAACCTTGTAGCAGAGCTTAAAATCAGGGATGGAGATAACTCCCAAAGTTCTTTTATTTTACAAGATTTTTTTAGTTATCTTGGGTTTTATGTTTTTCCACATGAAATTGAGTATTATTCTCTCAAGATCTGTAAAGAATTGTGTTGGGATTTTAATGGGGATTTAATTCAATATATAGATTGCTTTTTAGTAATATGGCCATTTTTACTTTGTTAATCTTACTGATTCCTGAGCATGGGAGATCTTTCCATCTTCTGATATCTTCTTCAATTTCTTTCTTCAAAGACTTGAAGTTATTGTCATGCAGGTCTTTCACTTGCTTCATTAGAGTTACATCAAGATATTTTATATTATGTGAGGCTATAGTGAAAGGTGTTATCTGTTTCTTTCTTGGTCACTTTATCATTTGTATATAGAAGGGTGACTGATTTTTTTTTTACTTAATCTCATATCCCACCACATTATTGAAGGTGTTTATCAGCTGTAGGAGTTCCCTGGCAGAATTTTTGGGGTCACTTATGTATACTATCGTATCATCTCGGAATAATGATTCTTTGACTTCTTCCTTTCCAATTTGTATCCCCCTGATTTGTATCCCCATTCTATCTAGAAATGGAGAGAGTGGGCAATCTTGTCTTATTCCTGATTTCAGTGGAATCACTTTGAGTTTCTCTTCATTTACTTTGATGCTGGCTGTCAGCTTGCTGTATATGGCTTTTAATATGTTTAGNTATGTCCTTGTNTCCTTGATCTCTCCATGATTTTTATCATGAAAGGGTGTTGGATTTTGTCAAAGGCTTTTTCATTATTTAATGCAATGATCGTGTGGGGGTTTTTTCTTTCAATTTGCTTATATGGTGGATTACATTGACAGATTTCATATGTTGAACCATTCATGCATTTCTGAGATGAAGCCTACTTTGTCATCNTAGATGATCTTTTTGCTGAGTTTTTGGATCTAGTTTGACAGTATTTTATTGAATAGTTTTGCATCATGTTCATGAGTGAAATTGGTCTGTAATTCTCTTTCTTTGTTGAAGCTTTGTGTGGTTTTGTTATCAGGGTGATTGTGGCCTCATAAAAAGAATTTGGCAATGTTCCTTTTGTTTCTATTTTGTGGAATACTTTGAAGAGTATTGGCATTAGCTCTTCTTTGAAAGTCTGGTAGAATTCTGTACCAAAACCTTATGGTCCTGGGCTTTTTTTTGGTTGGGAGCCGCTTAATGACTACTTCTATTTCCTTAGGAGTTATTGGTCTATTTAAATTGTTTATCTGATATTGATTTAACTTTGGTAAGTGGCATCTACCAAGACATTTGTCCATTTCTTTTTGATTTTCCAATTTTGTGGAGTACAGATTTTTGAAGTATGACCTTATGATTCTNTGGATTTTCTCAGTGTCTGTTGTTATGCCCCTCTTTTTATTTCTGTTTTTGTTGATTTGGATATTCTCTCTCTGCCTTTTAGTTAGTTTGGATAATGGTCTATCTATTTTGTTGGTTTTCTTGAAGAACCAACTCTTTATTTCATTGATTCTTTGTATTTGTTCTCTTTGTGTTCTATTTTATTGACTTCAAGTCTTAGTTTGATTATTTTCTGCCATCTACTCCTCTTGGGTGTGTTTGCTTCTTCTTTTTGTTCTAGAGCTTTTATGTGTGTTATTAAGTCACTAGCATGAAATATCATCAAATGCTTTATAAAAGCACATAGTGCTATGAAATTCCTCCTAGCACTGCTTTCATTGTGTCCCATAAGTTTGAGTAATTTGTGCATTCATTTTCATTGAATTCTAGGAAGTCTTTAACTTATTTCTACCTTGACCTACTAGTAATTCAGTAGACAGTTGTCCTATTTCCATGTGTTTGCAGGTTTTCTTTTGTTTCTGTTGTTGTTGAAATCCAGCTTTCATCCATGGTCATCTGATAAGATACAATAAGAGTTATTTCAATTTTTTTTTTGTATGTGTTGAGACTTTGTGGTCCAGAATATGGTCAATTCTGAAGAAAGTTCCATGCAGTGCTGACAAGAAGTTATTTTCTTTTGTGTTTGGGTAAAATGTTATGTAGATAGCTCTTAGGTCCATTTGAGTCATAATGTCTGTCAGTTCTGTTATTTCTCTGTTTAGTTTCTGTCTGGATGACGTGTCAATTGGTGAGAATGGGGTGTTAAAGTCTTCCACTATTATTGTGTGTGATTTTAGCTTTAGTAATGTTTCTTTTACAAATGTGGGTGCCCTTACCTTTGAGGCACAGATGTTCAGAATTGAGATATCATCTTGATGGATTTTTCCTTTGATGAATATGTAATGTCCTTTCCCATCTCCTTTGATTAATTTTGATTGGAAGTATATTTTGTTAGATGTTAGATATCCAGNTTGCCTTTAGTTAGATATGATTGGAAAATCGTTTTCCAACCCTTTACTCTGAGGTAATGTCTATCTTTGATGTTGAGGTATGTTTCTTTTATACAGCAGAATGATGGATCCTGCTTTCATATCCATTCTGCTAGTCTGTATCTTTTTTAGATAAATTGAGGCCTTTGATATTGAGGGAATTTAATGACCACTAATTGTTAATTCCTGTTATTTTGTTCTTTGTGGTGGTTTTGTGTGTGTGTGTGTGTGT
>LZPO01097698.1:28310-41591 GCA_001675575.1 Neotoma lepida
CACACACACACACACACACACACACACACACACAAATACCTCAATACGGTTTAAAGGTAAAGGCCTTTATCTGTAACAGAACACATTTAACGTGAAATATCTAGTTGGGATCCTACAGGGTTCATAACATCAAACATTTGGGGGAGACTTTACGATTCTCGTTTTTAAACATGAGGAAATGTGAGCATTCGATGTTGAAATGTCTTGCCTGAAGACAGATGGCCATTATTTTTTACAATTGGGACTGACAGGTACAATTTTATGCTTCTCTGTCTCCCATATTTACAGAAAGACAAACCTATTGAAGAATGAGCTCACTTACAGAGACCTGATGTATTTTTTTTAAGAATCTGACACCATCTCATAGAGGAACTAGGGGAAAGGGTGGAAAGTGCAGAGGAGAAACCTCTTCCTCTTCATGTGAGGAAACTGATACAGAAACCTTGTGATGAACACCAGTCCACACATCCTGCCTCTTGTGTTCACTGCAGGGCTTCAGCTCCAGACCTAGGAGACTTCTGGAGCCCGAGTCATGTCACTTCACCCTGCCACCCTGCTGGGTCTCGGTGAGTCCTGGGAGAAATGGAGGAGTGAGGAAACTGATTTGAGGAATTGAGTCTATTCCTTACTTTGGCTTGAAACCAGCCAAGAAGATTCTGTAGTCCCCTGAGAAGAGATTCTCTTCAGCCCATCCCCTACTTGGAAGATACTTCTGTCGACTTTACAGGAACAGGAATGGGGAGTTGGCCAAGTTCAGATTTGAAAAGAGCTAGAAACAGACTGTTTGGAAGGGAATATGACTTGGAGACATTTGTTTTTCTGGGTTTTGGAAGTTGAAACTCAGGGTCTCTTGCTTGCTAGGTAAGCATGCTATGACAGAAATGTATCCCCTTTATCTCAGTCCTCTTTATTTTAAGTTCACGGGTGTTATGCATTAATGAGTAACCATGTTAAGAATTTTTTTCTTTTTAAAAACTGTTTATTAGCTTTTCAAGAATTTCTTATATTACTCAACTCCAATTCTTCCAAGATCCACACAAATTCCCTATAAACTCAACTTTGAGGCAATCTTCTGTAAGCCCTTTAAGACCAATATGTTTTGTCTAAATATTCTTGGACAAAATATCTAACACAGGAGTATGGTTGAGTTATGATGAGGTACATTTGTTTGTTTGTTTGTTTGATAGGTTGGTTGGTATTTTTCAAGACGGTATCTCACTACATAACAACAGGCTGTTCTGGAACTTACTAACTAGACCAGGCTTGCCTCAATATCACAGAGATCCACCTGTCTCTGACTCCCAAGTGTTGGTAATTAAAGGTAAAAGCCATTACGTCTATACTCTTAATGTAATTTGACTCCCACTCTCCCAGGAGGCAGCAACTACCAATATCTCCAAGGCTAAAGAGGGGAATGTGTTCTTAATTTTCCTTTCAAATCTGGTATTTGGTCTAGCTTGGATTGCACAGGTCTTGGGCATGCTGTCACAACAGCATGGAGTTCATATGTGCAGCTGCTATTGTGTTCATAATACCCTGTAGTCCTTGAAGTTATGTACTGCCTCTAGCTCTTAAACTCATTTCACCCCCTTTTCTGAAATAATCCCTTGGTCTTGTAAGAAGGAAATATACTGTTTGTATGTTCTCTTTAAGGCTGAACATTTTACAATCTCTTATTCTCTATACTTTGGTCAATTAAGGGTCTCTGTGTTAATCTCCATGTACTGTAAATATAAGCTTCTAAGATTATAGTTGGGCAATGCACTAATCTGTGCAAATAATGATACACAAATTATTATTAAATAATTTAAAGCATTTTTGAGAATTTCTTGGTTTCAATCCATGAATATTGATCTTATTAACTCCCACTCTTGCCCCTAACTCGAGACACACACCACACCACTCTAAAATTTGGATCTTACAACGAACAGTTCAATGAACTAATTTGTGCTGCCCATATACTCAAGAGTGTAGGACCATCTGCTGGAGCATGGTCAACCTACTGGAGGCCATGCTCTTAAAGAAAACTGAATCTCCCTTCCCCAGAAGCCATTAACTGTCAAAAGCGCCTCAGCTACCACTGGTGGCTTGTAAACCTCTCTCACATTTATCCCAACCATCATTTTAGTTGTGGATTTAAGACATGGTCTCAGAAAGATGTTCTGGCTGACTTTGAACTTACTTTATAGATCAAGTAATACTTCAATGTGTGTACCAGCTGGGTAGCTGGGATTTTGAGTCTCTGTCTCTACCTCTTGTCTTGGGGATACCTTAGAGTTATTTCAGAGTGAAAAGGATTATTATACTTTGACATTGATATGGAGGAGGAATGGTTAGACAATCATGAGAGGCTAGATGTCCCTACCTACATCTAGTCCTTCCTAAATTCTCATCTCTAAGTAAACCATGTGGTGTGAGTCTTTCTCCCTGTGATTTATCTTTCAGTGCTGTGCCTGGGACAGACAGTTATGACTCAGCAAGGTGAGTCATGTCTTTGGTTGCTTCTGCACCCATTGGCAGGTTTGAAGACAATCATGTGTACCTGGGAGGCCTGGAGGGAGATCTTAAAATGTTTCCTATAATCATAAACATCCCCAGATAAGCAACCTCTTCCTTTTTACATGTTTTCCTTTGATTTCTTGTTTTAAATGATTCAATTGACATAAAAATGCAACACCCTATTTTGATGTGCATTTACACTGTAGTATGATTAAATTAGGCTAAGTTGCATATCCATCACCTCTGAGACTCATTATGTTTTACATGTGAAAATATTACATAATTGCCATTGTTGGAAATTTTAAAGGAACAACCTATCACTATCATGAATTGTAGATTTCAAGAAATTCACTTCTCCCATCTAAATGAAATTTCCTATGTTTGTCCAGTATCTTCTCTGTCTCCATTTACACTCTCCTTAGCCTCTGATAAACATTATACTCTCACTTTGTTCTACTCTGAGATGAGTGTCTTTACATTCTATATATAAATGAGATCCTGTGGTATTTGTCATTCTATGACTGGCTTATTTCTCTTAACTTCCTCCAGATCCATTTTGGTTGCCAAAATGGTAGCATTTCCTTTCTGAAGGATGACTACTGTTCTAACATGTTTGTGCACCACATTTTCTTCATCTGTTTACCTATTCTTGCATTGCTTCTGTCTCTTCTCTACTGGGCCCCATGCTGTGTAGAATGTGTCAATGAGTTATGTCTATGTCAGGCTGTCTACAGAAACAATTCTCTTCAGGATGACCAAGCCTACATGCGAGAGAGTTCTCCCCATTCCCCAGACCTTTCTTAGTATCCCCTTAGCAAGGCCTTGAGAGTCCTCAAAGGCAGATCATGAGAGTTTTTACTTTATCCACTTCTCCATCTTCTTATGAATAGTATGTCACTAGGTGCTGTTCATTTCTCCCATTAAATTCTTAAATCTCTTTGTCATTTAATCATTTTGTTTATTCTGATACAGATTGTCACTATATATTTCTGACTGGCCTGGAACTGGTTACCTAGACCAGGCTGATATAGAACTCATAGAGATCTACCTGCTTCTGCCTCATGAGTGTTTCGATTAAATGCACATACCACCACACCCAGCATCAAATCGTTCTCCCTCTTTGCACAAATTTCTGCTAACTTCTATCTAAGCATCTATCATCCCCACTTGTTACTGTGTCTCTCATATTTTCTTTACTTGTCTATACCTCCTATGGCTCTCACCCTTCTTGGCACTATGGAGATTGATTCTTACCATGCAAAATTACAAATATCTTCCCTTTACATTCTACAACTTGAGAATTTAACCCAGATGCTTTTTCCATGTTTTATCTCAGAGGCTTCACGTTTTTTCTAGCCAATTCTAACTCCATGAGCAAAGTCTTTTCTGGCCCTGTAAATTGGGAATGATTCACCACCTCTCGTCTTCCTAATTTTTAAAAATCATTTTAATGAAAATATAATTAAGTCATTTTGTCACTTTCCATACTCCCTCCAAATCTTCCTAATATCCCTGATTTTCATGATCCTTCCAAAATTCATGGCCTCCTTTTTAGTGTTACATGTATATATACACATTTCTGTGTAGTGGTTAGTGTTTCCTATGTGTACGTGCTTTCCGAGATGACTACTTGGTATTGGATAACCAATTAAGGTGCTAATTCCTGGAGAATACTTCTTCTCCCTCTCTCAGCACCCAATTAGTGCTTGTAGCTCTTCATCTAGGAACCCTGTGAGATTTCCATCACTCAAGCTGAGATATTAACTGGCAGTGTCTTAGATCAGGGCATATTTAGGTAGCCATATTGTTGAGGTATCATGAGTGTAGCCTTCCTGTCATATGTGCAAATTATATTCTCACTGCAGACTTCCTGATCTTGTAGCTTTTACATTTTTTCTATTCCCTCTTCTGTGATGTTCAATGAGCCCTAGGTATGAAATTATGTTGTAGATATAACCATTGGGCATGCCACCCCAAATCAGGATCAGTTGTTCTCTGCACTTTGACTAGTCAAAGATTTCTGTAATTGTCACCATGTACTGCAAAGACAGCTTCTTTGATAAGATCAGAGAGCCAGATTTACTAGTATGGCCTGGAGCACTGGATGAGCAGGTCAAGTTAGGCCTGGAGATGGGATGTGGCTCTAGTTCCATAGTTTATCTTGAGACATAATCAGACCCATGTGTTTATCAGACCTGATGACTTAAGCTTACCCCAGCTACATTGTACTCCCTTGTCCTGTCAAGCTTTCTTATCTCTAAGTTCTTCAACTTTCTTTTTTCTCAAAGACTCGGGTTGCCTCTCAACCCTGAGATGAGTCACAGAATAATTTTTAATTTAATTTTTAGAATGAGCCAAATTTCATGTATTTACCATGTTATACTTCATATTTCGAAGTAAATACATGTACCAGGATGACTACATCAAGCCAATTAGCATATAATTTATCCCACATATTTCTCTTTCAGACAGCACTTAAACTCAGCTCTCAGAGACTCTGAACAACAATAGACTTTGTCTTAATTATCCACAGAATGTCCCATAGCTGATCTCTTTTACAGCTTCTTCTTTTCTAGCTAAGGGTCTCTGTCCTCTTCAGTGGTGTGTTACAAGGCATTTTATGAGTGTTTGATTCTCCATGGCCCTGCTTTCTAGGTTCAGGGAATTTACTCCTGTCTCTCAGGTCTTAGTGCAAGTATCTCTTCCCTGTCATCTCAGGGAGTACACATCTGATCTCACCTGTCCTTTGAGATTGATATGCTTACCGCTAACATTCATTGCAGTCTTTTGGCCACAGTATTGGACAATTATTCTTTCTACATCAGTCTTCCCTCCTATACTTTAGCTTTAAATGAAAGACATTGTATTTCTTGTATAAGTGAAACCATGGAAACATAAAAGGCATCCCTAAAGGATAAAGAAGGTATTAAGAATGGTTGAAAGAATGACTGAAGGAAGGAGAAAGCATGAAGTTTGGTTTAAGGGCACAAAATCTCATTTACACATGAATAAGGGCCAGAGGTTAACTATGCATTATGGCTAGCAACCACACATTTGTAAGGTTGTAAACTGGCAATAATCAATGTTATCCTCACAAAAAAGCCAAGTTAAAGAGGTGATCCAGGTTTATGAGGTTGATCCATTTGTTCCACACTTTATAGCAAAACATCACCTTGAACACAGAAAGTGTGAGCCTTTAAGGTTGTCTCTTGACATATATATATATATATATATATATATATATATATATATATATATATATATATGTGTGTGTGTGTGTGTGTGTGTGTGTGTAAAAGAAAGATAAACTTAGAAAAGGCAGAGGTCCTAGGAACGAACCAGGAGGTAGTGAAGTCTGAAGTATATATATCCAGCCTGGGATGTTCTGTGATTTCTTTGGCTAGATCTTTGCTTGACTTATGTGCTCAGGCTTTGGTTCCCTATTGTCATGTGATGGGGATTCAAATGCATGCAGAAAGTGGGGATGTTATAGAGCTGCACTTTTACCATGTCTGGAGAACTCTAAATTTGGTAAGAATATAGGACAGTGTGCCTAAATTGGTTTTGTGTTGTGGCAATGTCCTCACTGTGTACATTGAACTTCCTGCTATACTCTCTCCTAGAATCTCTGTCAAAGCCTTCCATCTCAGCTGAACCAGGCCTTGTGATTCCCCAAGGTCATTTTGTAACCTTTGTGTGCTCAAACCCTAGTGGGTATGATACAATCCGCCTGGAGAAGCAAGGCCAAGTCATCATGGAGAAGAAAAACAAACAGCCTCCAATGACAGAGGCTAGATTCCACCTTGGCCCAGTGAATGAAGGCACTGCTGGACTCTATTACTGTATCTATTTAAAGCGATCCAACTGGTCCCCACGCAGTGAGACCCTGGAGCTGAAGGTAACCAGAGAAGATGTCACTCAGGCTCTTGACCCAGGCTCAGCAGTGACCCCAGGTTTGTTCCTAAGTCCCTGGACTCTTACCCTAGCTGGTCTCCCCTGCCTGAACCTCCCCTGTTTTTCTTAAACCTCCAAGTTTTTCTTAAACTCATCTCCCTTAACACAGATCTCCTCTGCCCATACACCCCAGATTCCTGGAAATTTAGTTTTAGCAGACACCAAGAATGACCTGGATACAGCTCAAAACTTTGGAGTCAGGTAGAGATCTGTCTATGATTACTGGGCGTAGATGGATCCCCAGCAGTGGTAAGGATAGACTCATTTCAAGGTACTCTCTTCATTGGTCAGAGTGAGTTATCCTTTCCTTCCACTGAGTCCAAACCTGTGGTGCCTACAGGAATATATCTAGTAGTAGAGAACATTCCATATGACAGCACCCCCAAAATAATAGTTCAAGCCTGCCCACCAGCCTTCTCTGGAATGGTCTCTGTATGATCAGGCCTCAGAATTTCCTGGAACCACAGTTCAGGAAGTATTTCTAGTCCACTTCCATGTCCTTTCAGGTCTTTCACAGAGATGTTCAGTGCTGATTCTATGATGACAAGGAGAGTGAATGAGTGAGAAATATAAGGCAGGACCAAACCATGATAGCAAGCATTTAAAAGGGGATCAGTTAGGTTTCTTCTTTTCCCTGTCCTGTCATTTCAGGTCTCTCTCATGGTCTGCGATTGAATGATGGGCAAATCATCCATTTTGGATCAATACATAGGATGGAGAAGAGGTCTACATAGCTCTTCTCATAAGGTCTGAATTCTTCAACCTGGCTCTTTGCTGGTGTAGTTGTTTATTAGGGGTTATATGCTTGGATAATGTCCCAACCAGCCTTCTGCTTAGCTTTGGAACCAGGATCAGGATGCCATTGATAAGATTTTGTTGTTGTTGTTGTTGTTTTGCTTTGATCTTGTTTTATTTTGAAAACAACAAAGGCTCTCTCTATGTAATCAACAACAAAGGCTCTCTCTAGGTAATCCTGGCTGGTCTTTGAACTTCCAACATAGGCCAGGCTGGTCTAAACTCACTGAGATCTTCCTTCCTCTATCTTTTGAGTTATGGGATTAAAGGCATGTGCTCCAACTCCCAGTGACGCTTCTACTTTTAATATGGAGAAAATTAACAAAATTAACATTCTTGGTCAAGGATACCAAGTTCTGAAGACTCCAGGGCAGAAACAGTCCCAGCAGTGACAGTCCAAACATCTGTTTGCACAGCTCTATGCTGCTCCCTTCTGTCTGAGTCTCACTACACACATAGCTGTATCTGTGATAGTATTTATTTGAACCTTCCTTTCAAGCTCAGGATCTATGACAGCTAAAGTGACAGAGAGAGACCCAGTAGAAGACCTCAGTGACTCAATGGAAGAAGATTTCATGTCATAGTGACCACTCAGATCTCTAAGTCATCTTAGACATGCGGACCACAGGGAGAAAGAAGAGGAGGTTTGTAAGAACAGAAAAAGGAGGAAATGATTGGTGACTCAAAGTTTTGGGGATGAATATATGAGGTGAGCCTTCTGTGCGCAATGAGCTCCTGTTCTGTGTTATAAATGAAGCAAAGAGGCTCTGTACAGTCATAGAAAAGGCCACCACATCAGGTCTATCTGTGTGTTTATACAGAGGACAGTCCTAAAAGCTCTTCTCATCAGTGCATGCCAAGGGAAGTGTCAGTGCAATGAGGTCTCTGGACAATGATTCCTTGTTCATAATTGGGATATTTAATAGATATAGCCTATATGTTTGGTTACATGGTGGTCTGACTGAGGGACAGATAGTTAGGCCTTTATGTGTTTCTTGGTCTTTTTCCTTTGCAACTTTTAATATTCTTTCTTCATCATCTATGTTTAGTGTTTTGATTATTATGTGGCAAGGGGGCATGTTTTTAGTTTAGTCTATTTGGTGTTCTGTAAGCTTCTTGCACTTTTTTTTTGGTTTTTTGAGACAGGGTTTCTCTGTGTAGCTTTGGCGGCGCCTTTCCTGGAACTCACTCGGTAGCCCAGGCTGGCCTTGAACTCACAGAGATCCGCCTGTGTCTGCCNAGATCCGCCTGTGTCTGCCTCCCGAGTGCTGGGATTAAAGGCGTGCGCCACCACCGCCCAGCTTCTTCTTGCACTTTTATAGGCATGTCCTTCTTTAGGTTGGGAAAGTTTTATACTATGATTCTGTTGACTATGATTTCTGGTCCTTTGAGCTAGGGTTCTTCTTCTATTCCTATTTTTCTTAGGTTTGGCCTTTTCATAGTGTCCAAAATTTCCTAGGTGTTTTGAGTTAAGAATTTTTTAGATTTGATGTTTTCTTTAACCAGTGAATCTATTTCCTCTATTGTTCTTCAATGCCTGAGAATCTCTCTTCCATCTCTTGAATTCTTTTTGTGATTGTGGCATCTGTAGTTCCTGTTTGCATATCCAGATTTTCCATTTCAGAATGCCCTCAATTTATGTTTTCTTTATTGCTTCTGTTTTGATTTTCATGTCTTAAATAATTTCCTTCATCTGTTTCTTTTCTTTTCTTTTTTTTTGCTTTCTTGGCATTTATAAGAGTTTATTTCCTCCAATTTTTGTCATCTTTTCCTTGATTTCTGTAATGGAGTTTTTCATTTCCTCTCTAAGGACCTCTATAATCATCATAAAAATTTGTTTTAAGATCATTTTATTGTGCTTCAGCCATGTTGGAATATTCAGTGCTTGCTGTAGTGGGATTGCTGGTTTCTGGTGGTCCTATATTTCTTTGGCTGTTGTTGTTTGTGTTCTTACATTTATTCTTAGGCATTTGGATTTGGAGTGACAATAAGTCTAGGTACCAATTTCTGAAGTTGCCTTTTGTATGGGTGTTTCTTCCTTAGTTTCTGTTTTCTCTCTGGTCTTCTGGCTGTAGTGCCCTATGGTTGAGTAGAAGGCCTCTAACCATGTTGGGAGCTACACTTCTGATAGCCTATGTGGTCAAGCAGAGTTTTGCTGCCCAGTTTTGGGGCTGAAGTTCTGCCTGTATATGTACACAGCTTCTGATCTGGCTGGTGGTCTTCTGGGGTTCAGATGCTGGCCTGGCTTATGGTGGGGTAGGAGCCATCTGCCTTGTTTTCAGGGAGTTGTCCTGGTCTCTGGGGTTCAGGATGCTAGTCTGGCCTCTGAGGATCAGAATTCTGGCCTGGCCTCTGATGGAATAGGAGTCTTCTTCCAGAGATGTGGGCTGGGATATGGTGATGAGGAGAGGAGCAGCAGTTGGAGTTATGCTGGATGAGTGTAAGTTGGGTAGGAGGAAATATTATCTGAGGTTAAGGATGCTGGCCTGGACTCTGATAAAAGAGTAGGCCTCCACCTGGGTTTTGGGTCAGGATGTGGTGGTAAGGAGAGGAGGGGCAGTTGGGGTTACATTGGGAATTCACAGATAGTATGGGAGATGGCCTTATCTGGGGTTCAGGATGCACTCCTGGCCTCTGTGGAGTGAGAAGCTTCTACCAGAGGTATGGGGCAGGAACAGGTTACAAGGAGAAGGGGGACACTTGAGATTATACTGGGCATGGCAGAGGTGAATTGGGTAAGGTCATGGAGGAGAGGATGGGTAGCTGGAGTTCTACTGGGCAAGTGGGAGCAGGGTGAGGTATCAGTATTTCCTGGGGTTCAGGATATAGCCTCTGATTTTCAGGGAGCTGGCCTGGCCTGTTTTGTTGGTGAAAATTTATAGATATGTCTTCTGACAATAAAAATTTCTATCAGAATTAGAGATACAGCAAAACCTTCTGCTTCCTCTCCTCTCTGAATCTTGCTTGGTGTTNCTGATGGTATTTTGACTTTATGTGTCTATCAGTCTCATAATCCATCCCCACACAGAAAGGGAANGCTTGATGAGCCTGTAACCTGAGGTTTCAGCTGAACCTGAAGATGCCTTAGTGCTGACAATTACCAGCACAAAAAGTCAGTAAAAAGGGATATAATAGTGCTGGAATCTCACATGTGACACACAGAGCTCTTGGGATCCTGATACTCCNCACTGTACCGTCAGAGCTTGATACAGTAAATCCTTGCAATACGANGAAAGAGAAAATACTNCAGGACAGGTTAATAAGACTCATCCATCTATCTTGCCTAAGGGAGGAAGGATATGGTCTGCCTAATGTCATGTTGATAATAACAACCAANGCTTCAGACAGNGGTGGTTGAAATGAGNTGGGGGATGTGTAATAAATCTATCTTTGGTTCACTAGCNCCCAAATAATGACATGGAGACTTAGTATTAAGTATGAAATCTTGGCCTTACATNAGGTGTGTTCCCAACTAGCTTTAAAACTTAAATTAACCCATTTATATTAATCTATGTTCTGCAATGTGGCTTATTACCTTTCTTCAGTATTGTATATCTAACTTACTCTGCATCTNACTTACAAATCTTCTTTGCCTCTATTTCTTTCAAGAGTTCCTATCTATGCNCAGAAGTCCAGCCTATCCTCTCCTGCCAGCTATTGGCCATTCAATTTTCTAGTAAACCATTCAAAAGTTGTCTTAGGTAGATGATGTTGAAGAGAGATACATCTTCACACAGTGTGATTGAAGATCCCGTAGCATGTACCTCTTTTTGTGTAAATAAAAAGGATGGGTTTTAACTCTAACACAGTAAAATTATATACAATAAGAACAATTATCAGGTAAAAATAACATTCAAAATGTCCAGTCCATGTGTATAAGGCAACTTTGCAGAAAGTACTCTATTATCTATCATAATTTGGTGCATCCAAAGCTTTGTACTTAAATCATCTTTTATCATAACTTGTATTACCAAACAAGAAATATCTTTTAGACTGTAAAACATTTTCTGAGATAAACAACTTTAGAATTTATGTCTCTCAACCTTTATAAATTTCACATCTCTTTTGTCAGTTTCTTTTCAAAATTTGGTAACAATGAAAATGGTAAAACTATAACTACCTAGTTTTTAACCCCATCAGATACCTGAGAATGATAAAATATTGCCTGAATATACAGGAAGTGCAGAGTAAGCAACTTCCTAAACCATNGAAATGACAGAGCCAGCTGGCTGCCTGGACAGTCACCCAATATTTCTCTACAANACNAGGACATNCATCTTTGACCTATNGACCTAGAATATCTGANAGGNTTTTCTGTNAAGCAGGAATTTTGAAGGACTGGACTACCTTGACTTGGAAAAGTTAGGCAGTCAACTTCCTTTGTGTCCTGCTTGTCCAACTTGTACAGCATACCGTCAACTGTTGAGGCAAGGGCAGTTTCTTTCCCAGTGGCTAGCTTTGCCACATTGAAAACAAACTCCATATGGAGGTTCTTAATGCCCATCACCTTCTCCGAAATACATTGGTGCTGCCAGTAGCAGACATTTCTCACTGTCATAAAAAGCTTTATGTTATTAAAACATATTAAATGCCATATTCTGTAGATGTCTGAGGTTTTTTTGTTTTTTTATTTTTTATTTTTATAAAAAAGATTTTCCACGCCTTTTACATACCAACCTCAGATCCCCCTCTCTTCCCTCCTCCCACCCCATCAACTCCACCTCTTAACCCACCCCTGATTCCCACCTTCTCCAAGACAAGGTCTCCCATGGAGAGTCTCCAGAGACTGGCACACTCAGCCTCCCAGTGCCATGACTGCGCCAAGGGTCCCACCACAGGCACTGGGCTCCAAAAAGCCAGCCTCTGCATCAGGGACAGATCCCAATCCCACTGCCTGGGGGCCCCCAAACAGTTCAAACCAAACAACTGTCTCAAGCTTCCAGAGGGCCCAGTCCAGCACCATGGGGGCTCTACAGTTATTGGTCCACAGTTAATGCATTTCCACCAGCCTGGCTGGCCATCTCTGTACATTTTCCCCTTCTGAACTCAATGTCCCTTGTTCATGGAATCTCTCCTCTCTCTCATCAGTTGGACTCCTGGAGCTCTACCTGGTGCCCAGCTGTGGATCTCTGCATCTGCTTCCATCAATTTCTGGATGAGTGCTCATGGGGGCTCCTCAGCTATGGGCCCATATCTATCTATCTATCTATCTATCTATCTATCTATCTATCTATCTATCTATCTATCTATTTGTCTATCTCTATCTAACTATATATATATATATATATTCATCTATCTCTATCTATCTATCTATCTATCTATCTATCTATCTATCTATCTATCCTCCTATCTATCCAAAATATATTTGTTTAACCTTGAAAACATACCAATCATGACTACAAGTTTGATTGTTATAGATGACTAATTACTTACCTGCATTTCTTAATTATCTTAAACAGTTTATAATAATAGTTTTTAAGGACTCTAACTTNACATTACATTCCCAAATAAGCTGTATAAGGTACAATACTTTAAATAAGAATAGAAACATATACAGTATGTTATAACAAAAATAACCTTAACTTTGTATCAATATACAAAAATCCGTACAAATGTAAAATATTTGAGACTAGTAGTTGCTTTTTATTTTTAAAAGTAGATTTAATCATCTACCACCCTTTATCCTATCATTCCTATATCCCCCATTTTTTTTCACGAGACAGAAGTGAAAGGAGGATAGAGGAGAGTAAATGAAAGAAAGACATCTCTTAATCTAACCTCCTCTGTTTCATTTCCTCCCTGACCATGACCAATAAGAACTCATGATGAACCTCCTAAACAATTACAAACACTCATAAGCAACTGAATGACCAAAGACCATCTACCCTACCACTTGGGAATGTGGGCATTGAGTTCCTAAATTTTTCCTGTTGTCTGGGGGATGATAACACCTTTAGGGGACCCTGAGAAAATTGGGATAATGGTCAAGTCCTAGAAGAGCTTGCTGTATCATTTGTTACCCAGTATCTGTGT
>LZPO01097699.1:16675-42062 GCA_001675575.1 Neotoma lepida
GAGGTTTCAGAGGGGAGCAAAGATTCTACTCAGGATGTCTTTCATGTTACATTCTGCCAAAAATCTGGCTGCTTTCTGTCCATGTCCTGAAAAAATGAAGTGAGGTCAAATTTAAAGGTAATGGATTAAACAGTTTGCTATATTAAGAGTACAACATCCAGGCTGCAAGCCTNATTGGAAATAGAAAGAGTAATTATTGAAGAGATTGATGCCACCCAAAAGGAACCTGCTCTTATACGCTTGCAAAATAGTAAAGGTGTCCTAAGGCAACTCATCAGGGGTTCCATGCTGTAAAAGTGCAGGTTTGGTGAAAGAGAGTGTGAATTGAGAATTATGATAAAGAGGTTCCTGGATCAAAACAACCACCTCAGGGAGTTCAGTTGCCAAAGTAAACAGAGGCTATGATAGTCAACAGAGGCTGTGGCAGAAGGCATTGGAATATATCTGCAGCTGGCAGCAGATAGTGTTCTCCATGTAGTGCTGGTTTTCCAGGCATTTCCAAAATGAAAGGGACAGTGACTATAACGTGGAGGTTAGAACCAAGGTTCTAGAAAGATGCTGAGGCAAGNTGTAGCAGGGTTAGATTCTCTGGAAGAAAGCTTAAGCTGGGCATGAAGTTCCATTGNATTAAGCTGTGAAAGTGAAAGTCATTGCAGTGGAGACTTGGGATGTTGCTTCTGCCAGAGAAATGAGTTAAATGCTGAGGAAAGCCGAGGTTAAGGAATAGAACCAACACAAGGGGGAATCTCAAAGTTTTTAGCTTGTAGAGGAGTTGCATGTGTGGAGCTATCCAAGGACAATGGAGACCAGATGATGTCTCCAAGTTTTCCAGATGCTGGCCACGGAACTTAAGGATTTGGTGGTAGCCTTTCTCTGTTTGATCTTGCTTTAAGATGATCTTTCATTATTATGTGCCAAATACTCTTTCTTGTAATAAAATGATTATTTTTTNTATTTATGTATAAGAAGTATGTTTTAATTTATTTAATATGAATGCAANTATTGGGTTTTACTCATGTTTCCTTAAAACACAATGGGTAATTACACTTTTCCATATTAAGTGTTTAAAAAGTGCCATGGTAAAAGAGAAACATGTTAATATTAACACACACACACAGACACACACACACACACAGACACACAGACACAGAAACAGACAGACAGAGAGAGAGAAGAATGCCAACAACTCATTGGCATTTTTGCAATAAACAAGACAAAGGACAAATATTGCTTGTATTTATTATTTAAGTGGTCATTGTATTCTAAGGNATAAAATACCTAATACAAATATATGAGCAAAGAAGATATTGCTAAGTTAAAAGTCCATGGTAGTAGCTTGTAAATCATTATTATTTTTTTTTTACAAGAGCTCATGGACAAGACTGTTTTGTATCTTAGAAGAGACTGGGCTTTGGGCCTTTGAACAATGTTAGTATCATTAGAATTTTGAGGATTTTATGAAAGAACTAAATTTATTTTCTATTACTNGAAGTTCAGAAGTTGTTGAGGACCAAGTGTGGAAACATTATAGTTTCAAAATTATGTATTTAGGTGTCAATATGACAAGAANTGAATCATGTGTGTCTTTAGGGGTATGTATGCATAAGTGTGCCCATCCATGTGTTCATGGATGTTTACATCAGGCATCTTTCTTGTTAATCTCTTAAGTTTTTGTTTTGTTTTTGAGAAAAAGTCTCTCACTTATCTAGAACTCATTAATTAATTATACTGGCTNGCCACTGAGCTACAGAGAGCCTGACTATGTTTGCTCCTGCTGCCTTGATGCTGGGGTTATGGGTGGTATGCCTCCTCATCCGGCCTGGTATTTTTATGTGAGTGCTACTCATCTAATCTTGAGTTTTTGTACCTGGACACCAAGTATTTTACCTACTGAGCCTGGAGTCGAATTTGGATAATTAATCTTCATTGGTAATATGACTGGAATTGGAATCATTCAGAAGACACATCTCTGACAATGTCTTCGAGGAAATTGCCAGACAGGAAGGCAGCCCCACCAAGAATGTGGATGATTCCTTTANAAGCCCTTGGGCCCCAGACAAGAAAAATAGAAATTTAGTGGAATACCAGCATATAGATCTTCCTCTCCTTCTGACTGTGGGTACANTATGAGCCTTATACTCCTCACCATACCCTCATGATCTGATGCACTATACCAGTGGTTCTCCACCTTCCTAATACTGTGACCCTTTAACACAGTTCCTCATGTTGTGCTGACTCCCACAATAAAATTATTTCATTGCTACTTCATAACTGTAATGCTGCTACTGTTATGAATTGTAATGTAAATATCTGATANGCAAGGTATCCGATATATGACCCCCTGTGGGGTCACAACCCATAGGTTGAGAACCAGTGTACTATACTCTTCCGCAATGAACCAAAAGAAGTCCCTTCTTGAGATGTTTCTGTCAGACATTCTGTCACAGCATTGAGAAAAGAAATGACTACATGCGCCATTCCTAATTTGNTCAGTATCTACTTTGAATAACTGTGGTGTAACCATTACACTATCCCCTGTGCTCAAGGCCATCGATAAGGCTCAAACAATGCCTAGGCCTATAAAACTCCGAGTCTTGCCATTGCCATCACATAAGGTGATGATGGACAAGGAGAGAGTTCTGATCAGCACTCACCAAAAGCTCTGGTTTGCAGGAACTTGCCTTGAGCTGTACGGTAGTCAACCACTTAGCCAATCACAGACAAGAGAAGCTGCATAGTTTTTATCGAGCTACTGATTGTCACAGAGTCATTTTGTATGACCTTCCAGGGTCATTCCATCAAGTGTTGCAAGCTTTGTGTTTGTCCCAAAGTCATGGCCACCCAAATCAATAACATATCACCATTTTTTTAAGTATCTCCCCATCCCTCTGTCTCTCNACTTGTTCACTCCTTCTTGTATTCCTGATGAGTACACTGCTTCACTGGGATGACTTTAGAAGACTTTCTTAAGTCTGATTACTAGGAACCTAGATTAACATACACTAAGATTCTAAAACTATAAGAAAATACACTGTTTTTCATTTTATAAAATAAAAATTCTTGCCAGGCAGTGGTGGCACATGCCTTTAATCTCAGCACTGGGGAGGCAGAGGCAGGCAGATCTCTGTGAGTTCAAGGTCAGCCTGGTCTACAAAGTGAGTTCCAGGACAGGTTCCAAAACTACACAGAGAAAACCTGTCTCGAAAAATATAAAAATTAAAAAATTCTCTTTATGAAAATTGATTCCAGTTTTCATAAATATCAACCCCCTTTGATTTCCATGAATATGTATACAAAAGTAGATTTACTTATGTGTTTATAGAGAGTACAATACTCTCCCTCTTCACTCCCTCTTTTTCTCATTTTCCACTTTATTTTGACATTTGTGGTAGGGAGGGGATCACAGTAAGTAAAATATAGAGCCACTTCATCAGAAGTTTTTAAAAAGTTGTTAAGTAGAAAGTTAAAAGTTATTAGGCAATAAGAGATACTGAATCAGCAATTCTTAGAGAGTAACAGAAAAAAAGTCCTATGATGCATTTATTAAGATGATGATACAGGGCGAAATGGATAGTGAAAGCATTACAGAGCATATAAAGTTAAAAATATAAAGGTTATTCTTGTTCAGGCCAATAAATGTCACCTGCCAGGAAAAAAGTCGATGTTCCTCTGAAGTGAGAGTATATTTTATTCCTAAAGCATTTAATTCATCAAAAGCTTGCCAGACTGCACTGTGTGAACACTGACCTGTGAACAGGTACCAGAGGTTATTCGGTTCCAGTGTTTCCATCTCACCCCTGCGGGTAGTCTTTCTGTGTCGAATTTTATAGCCAGTAATAAATCCATTTTGTGTTCCTGATGGGGGAGGAAGCCAGCTTACTTTGATACTCTGCAAAATAAAAAAAAATGTAAATTAAGATATCGAAGAGAGAAGGACAACTGAGCAGGGTCAGAGAAGCTACCCAAGCACAAGTGTGAATAAAACGCAGGAGCAAGTATTGTAAGGCATGGCCTCCAAATTAAATCCTTTCCTATAATCTGACAGCATTCATAACAGATTTATTTTAGTAAAAATGCATGCAATTTATTTGACTGATTACATGAAATATCATGTCTTCCTTGCAAGCACCATTAAAATGATAATAAAGGATTCTAGATAGTAAAAGCCATTAAAAGGAAGGAATAGATATACCAGATGAGAGACAGCAATACATTGGAGTAAATTGGACGCAAAGGAGAAAACTAGGCCTAAGAACACTTGTTTAAATATGTTAATGAAAATCAAGCTAATTTCCATTTAAAAATCATCTAATTCTAGGACTTTTGGCTTCCTATACAACTTGAACATGGTACTAAAGCATACTGCTGAAACGAGAGATGACCTTGAAAGCTTGAATATGAGTTATACAGCAGCTTCTTACATCAAGCGAGCTAGGCCACTGACTCTCACTGACTGGAGTAGCTGAGAGCTCAGTGCTTGGAGCTCTTAAATACAAAGGTCACAGATTCAGATAAGAGGCACACCAGTGATCAGAAATAGAAGGGGTTATCAGGTCCAAGATATGAGGAGTCCATGTTTTCTTTTCTCATCCAGTACCCAGGGGGACTTAACTAACTAGGGACAATATCAAATAACTCTTCATGACAGAAAATGAAGAACTTTGAACTAGAGCAAAGGATCCAGCCTGAGTCCCCAACAGTGAAGCCATAAGTTAACAAGTCCCACTCAGGGACCAGAGTTTGCCCTTTGCAAGTTAGCATTTGGAACATTTTAATATAAACTGATAATTTCATGACTTGATATCAAGCAAATTCTTTGACATACACATACACACAAAGAAGGAAGTAGTACATAATAAGTTGATCTGAAAGAAACAATAACATTATACATAAAAGATCTCTGGAAAATATAAAATTGTNCACCAAAAATCTAAGAGAAAATGCTGGATCCTGAGTTTAATGAAAACACATGTAGACTGAGATAGTAACTAAGCCTGAAAAATATGACAGTAAAACTGAAAAGTTCTATAGCTATATTAGAAGATAAATGAAAATACATGTTTCAAAAGTAAGAAGGGAAAAAGACTGTCATGAATTGGAGAGAAAGAATAAGAAACTATTCCTTATATAATTATTACCTCCAACATCTAAATGGTGCATTGAGAAGATATAAAGACAGAGTATGAGGTAGAAAATTAGCAAAAAAAAAAAAGGAAAGAAAAATAGTAGAGTTACTCAGCTTTTCAATAACAGCTGAGCCCTAAAGAAGTGGAAGAATTTGGTACTATTTTAAAAAGAACCAGGGAATACTTAATAAAACAAATTTTAAAAAAGTATCACATTAAAACGGTAGCTGTATTAGATCCTCATGAGAGGTAGCTGGGTACAACAGTTTCCAGAATGAGGGGTGGAGGAGACAGGTCATATCAAATAGATCCAGAAAAAGAATGGCATCAGCATTCTTAAAAATATTTGAAGTTATGNAACAGTGCAATGAAACTGAGAAAATTTTAGTGTAGCACTTTATGTAATAGAATAAGCAAAAGAAAGCTATAAGGCTGGTAAGGTACAGTAATGCATGCTCCTGTAGGAGAAGCATGTGGGTATTTCCAATGTGCATGGCTTCAGAGATACTTTTTTGTGTCCCCTTTTATCAGAAGACNGATGAGAGTATGTTCTGGGAAAATATAATTCTAATGAAAGAGACTTGAAATCCAGATAATCTGAATCAGAAACACNGAANTCCCAGNAAGACAGGAAGGAAGAAGTGGGAAATGTTCAAAANTGGGGTACCATTTTATCCGGAGAGGGAAGGAGGACAACACTGGGAGAAACGGTGTGGGATCAATAGAGAACAGCAAGAATGTCTAGAACAGCCATGTGGGAACATGTTGCATATCCTTAAAATACATATATAATACGAATATGTCCATTATGTCACTTGGGGTAAAAGATTCTCCCCAAGAGCCATGGACTAGCTAACAACATTCCTAGTGCTAGGCATGGGGAACCTCCCTTCAAGTCATTAGAGGAATCCTAGAGATTTCTAAACAATATGAGCTTTTGCTGTTGTCCTTGTGTGAAGTGTAAAGGCAACAGATACTGTTGACACAGGACTTGGAGAAATCCAGTTGGAACTGTCCTGGAAACCTTCTCCTTGAGGACCAACTCTCATCATTTGAGGATGCCATATAAGCTGCCAAGGGAGAAAGACAGTTAAAAGCCTTACCAAACTATAATAATGTTACCAAACTAGAACAGGAAGATATCCCCAATACACCATTGTAGGACTTATATCACAGGGGTAACCACCGGCCACCTGATTGGACTTAAAAACCATTTAATAGGAGTGAATTCTTGCACTGCACTTTAAGCCAATTGAACTATCTGTGACTGGTGAGTCATGAATCTTAGGGGAGAACCTACTCTTGGAATGTTCCTAGTCCAGTATAATTCCCAACTGCATTCTAAATACCCATCATCATATCTCTAGATAAGTATAGTTCTTACTCCTTGTGCTGGATAGTTTCATGTCAACTTGGTACAAGCTAAAGTCATCTTACAGGAGGGAACCTCAATTAGGAAAATGTCTCCATAAGATCAGGCTGTAAGCAAGCCTGTAAGGCATNTTTTAACTAGTGATTGATTTGGGAGCCCAGTTCATTGTGAGTGATGCCATTCCTGGGCTGATGGTGCTGGGGTTTATAGGAAAGCAGGCTGAGCAAACCCTGAAGAGCAAACCAATAAACAGCACCCCTTCATGGCCCCTGCATCAGCTCCTGCTTCCAGGTTTCTGCCCTGTTTGAGTTCCTGTCCTGGCTTCCTTCACTGATGGTCTACGATATGAAAGTGTAAGCCAAATAAACCCTTTCCTCCCCAACTTTTTTTTGTTCAAGGTGTTTCATCACAGCAATAGTAACCCTAACTAAGGCACCCCTCATCAAAGAAGTTATATAGTGGATGTTGACCATCACAGAAACCATAAGTGACAAAACTGTAGAGACTTACTGTGGGATGCATAGCGTGAACTAACACTTCTANACAGTTTACACCTAAAGCTCAGGAAACATTGCAGAAGAGAGGCAGAAAGACTATAGGAGCCTAAGCATGAGGACATCTGCTGGGAGATAGTGCCTTCTATATATGAAGGTGGACTGAACCCGTGATGGGGAAGGGGGCATGAAGGCTATCNTAGAGTCAGTTGATAAAAACATGTTCAGGTTTTCTCTTTACTATCACATTGTCCCTATCCACAATAAAACCATTTGGGGGAGGGGGTGGTACTGTGGATGCATGCAATTCATGATACTAGACAAGTGCATAACCAGTGAGTGACAGTCCTACCTCAATTCTTATGGGTACTTTGTTTGTTTGCTTTTGTTTTTAATAAGTAATTTCTACCACTAACACCCACCCTGTCTCATACTCTACTGTCAACTTGTCTAGCTTTTTGTCTCATAAAAACTTTTGCCAGCCACCTGGTAACTACCTTCCCTACTCTTTGGGGACATTTTATGTATTGTCTTAGCTCTATTTTCCTAATCAAAGGTAAGTTCTCAGTCTTACCTTCAGTGTGCTAAGTCATAGTACTATGTTCCTATCTTGCAGTCATTTTTAGTGTTGTTCCATGCTGCCAGTGCCCCAAACCTATCCCCAGCAATCTAAAACCCTATTATNGGTATGAATAATTCATGCTTTTAAGTCTAGTCCCANGATTGTACATTTGTTTGCCATCATATTTTCATTGATCTTTTCATTTAAAATCTATTTCTATCAACCATCTCATATAGAACATANTTAATTGAAGTTGCTGAATGGATGAAAGAAACATTTAANTNAAAAACAAATCAACTACCTACAACATAAAGAATCAAACAAATTCAGAATTAAGAAAGGTAAAAAATGCAAAGTTAAAAGTAATTTTTATGGGTTTAGGAACAGATTTTCAATGTGCTTGGCTTCAAAGCAACCAAGGGTTTTTTAAAAAAAAAAAGTAAACAGGTAGACGAAATTCTTAAAATATAAAAGTTNTCATCTTTAGTCAAGATAAGATAATAGAGGTTAAGAGGGTTAGGGTTCAGGGAATAACACCTCATGTCTTGCCCTGCTGAGTGTTTTTCCCAACTCTACTCCTCTCTGTAAACATAGTTTCTCATTGGCCACCAGCCTGCAAATAATGGCATGGAGCCTTATTAAGTATGAAAACTTAACCTTAGCTTAGGCTTGTTTTTAACTAGNCCTTATAACTCAAATTAACTCATTTTTATTAATCTATATTCTGTCATGTACTGCCCATCCATCATGTGTCCTGGAGCCCTCTCACATGCCTGGACTTCTCCTACTACTTCCTTTCTTTGCCCAGAAGTCCCACCTATACCTCCCGCCTAGCTTTTGGCTGTGCAGCTTTTTATTATACACTCACACAGTGTACAAATATCCCACAATGCCCCCCCCCTCTCTCTCTTTCTCTCTCTCTCTCTCTCTCTGCCTTCTGAATTGCAGGAAACAGCCTTCTCTGGCACTCTCTTGCATTTAATGATCTGAGCAAATCTCCTGAAAGGTTGGCTATTGGAAAAAGGACACTAGAGCTAGCGAACACCCAGGTCACCTGCCCATCTAATGTCTAGTCTTTCATCCCATTGATTTTTACATCCACATAATTTACTCTTCTTTTGAAACTCTNAACAAGCCCCATTGGATTCTCCCTTGTGAAGGGTGCCTGTAAGCATTAACTACCTCCGTGGCTCATCTTTGAATATAATGATTTGTGTAACTACCACTTGCTTGTACTTTAATAAGTTTTTGTGCCTTCATGCCTTCATAAAAGAAAATACTAATTTGATATAAAGTTTAATATGTTAACTCACCACATTCAAAATGAGTATATACTGAATAATTACATTTTGATTGAACCCAAGAATAGAAAAAATAACATAAAAATAAAACAGAATAATTGCAGAGGCCATGACACTTTGAGGTTGATTAAACTTGAGTACAAGGCAACTTTGAGGGGTGATATAAGTGTTCTGGAGATCAATTTCATGCTTCCTACACTGGTGAAAGCAAGATTTGAATTCTTTCATGGATTATTAGACTTTGTTATANGTGTGTTGGTGGTATTTAGCATTTAAAAAATAATGTGGTATTCTTACAACAATTAAATTATTTTTAAATCAACAATAAAAATGTTTTTGGAGATAGTAGAAATAAATGTCCAGGTTTTACAAAGAAGCCAGACCAAAAGTCAAGAAATAGATTCCTGGGTCTGATTCACAATTCCAAGTCTTTCCTTTCCTTTAGTCATGGGGCAAGATGACTTAATGCAGGACATGAGTCTCTAGGAAGAGAGATATTCATGATCATTTTCCCACCTACAAAATAGCTGCTACTCTAAAATAAATGAAATCTTTTTTTGGTTTGTTTGTTTTGTTTTTGTAAGACAGGGTTTCTCTTCTAACAACCTCAGGCTGTCTTGTAACTCGCTTTGTAGACCATGCTGACCTGGACTCACAGAGATCTGCCTGCATCCCAATTGCTGTGATTAAAGGCATGTGCCCCCACTACCCAACAATTTAATTCTTTTATACAAGGAGATAAAGTCATGTACAGGTGCATTTTTTTTTTGCTAACTAACCAGTATATTTTCACTATTCATCATATTTATTTTCTATAAAACCTTGTTAAACCTCAATTCTCAATACAGAAACATTGCTCTTACAGAAAATATTAATTTGGATTCCTTCCAGCCTTTGATTAAAAAACACATGCCAAATTATCTATAGCATGGCCTTCTCATGGTTTTCTTTTAAAATTCCTTATTTAATGTTATTGGTTAATATTGAGTTTTAATACCCAACCCAGCTTACTTAGCTCCTAGTCTCCACAAGGCACATCACCATCTTCTTGTATTTAATAACATTGAACATATGCCAGTACTACAAGTCAGAGACACTAAAAACAATAAAATTTGCAATAAAAACAGATAATGGAAATACAAGTCCAAGTTAAAGAAAAAAAGANACTCTTCCCATGTAAGATTTAAAGGAAGAAGGCAGGATAGAATATGACAAAATTTTTGCTGTTCTGCCCAAGACCACTGAAGAACCATGAANAGTATAATTGTGATTACTTTAGCGAGTTTTCATTTCTCAGATATAGACTTTGAAAATGCTGAGGATCAACTATGTTATTTATAGTTGGAATATGTAAAACATTCATGTAGAGTTTAAATATAATACTATGTATTATATAAATTACTCTTTGTATCACTTGAACAACTTATTTATGATATTAGAATATTAGGAGAACATGGAATTACTGAGATTATTGGTCTCCATAAACACACTTATATGACAGGTTATTCCCATTATTTTTAGTACTTGTCAATACCATATTTAAGCTACTATAGACATAATAATGGTACACACTCTACATGTATGAATTTATAGTCCTGATAATTCTGTGAATTATAGTTCATTTTTTTTTGCCTTTTGCCCTGTCACATAAACTACAACACAAAGTGGTTAAGTAACTTCAAATCATGTATTCTGTAATTGATGAGACAGTTTTGAAGCTGAAATACTGTGATTCTAAAACTGGTGTTTCATTACAGTTTAATATTGCTTCTCAAAGGAGGTTCACAAAGTTAAGAATCTAGTTCATTTAGTCATTACTCATTCACAATGTATCCATGGGAATAAGCAAAACTCAAATCATGGCTTACCTATTCTGACAGAAGAAAGAGACATAAACTATGAAAGGCAGAGTGCCAAGAACTAGAGANCAATGTCTTAGAGGCATAGATGCGANGATTAATTCTGTCTCATATGGTCAAGAAATACTTTACCACAAGTTCATCTTTCAAATTTGAACAGATCTTTATGGAGGGTGCAGAAAAGATATTTAAAGATAAGGAAATAAGAAGATGGTAAAAATGTCATAACAATGTAAAGCAATTTCAGGTCATGTAATATCTGATGGCTAGTGCACATGGAATATATTGGAAGACAAAGTGTGAAAGATATGTTGAAAAAACTAAGAATTTCTCAGATATTGCTAAAGAGACATGAGCTTGGATCAGATTTCACATTGGGATATTTGACTAAGTTCATTGGTAGATAAGTCAATGAAAGTTATAAAAGTTTTCTTTTTCTTTTTCTTTTCTTGGTCTCCCAAATTTCTCATAGCCTTCAATACATACATTCTCACCCATCTACTTCTCTAGCTCCTACCCCTCAACACATTTTCATATATATGGATATGCTCTTTGATAAAAGTGTTTCAGATTCTAGCAAAAAAAACCCCTAGAATTAACAAAATATAGACTCATATTTATGGTAACCCTAAAATTTTGGTTTTCCACATTTCACATTAGTAGAAACAGATATTTCTAACAACTCACACATGCCCAGTGGAGGCTACTGGGCTATAGACCAGAATGTTTACCCTGAGGTTATCATGTGGCAATACTGAAAGATTATCTCACTGTTAACTGTTATTTTACCCCTGTAGAATCATAGGGCCATTTTCTGGCAATTTAGTCACCTAATTCTCCTACTAAGATTATTGAAAGAACAAAGAGGGCTGTGGAGATGTCTCAGCGGACATAGTGTTTGCCTTGCAACCATAAAGATCTTAGTTTGGATCCCTATCATGCATGTGCATGATGGGTGGACCTGACAGTCCATTTGGAATTCCAACTCATGAAAGGTGGAAAAGGGGAACTCCAGAGTNTGATGGCCAGGTAGATTAGTTATNTCAGTGACTTTGGTGGGAAAGAGTGATGATTTATTTACTTAAAATGGTCCACTTGACTATATTCTCAACCTAACTGGCATAGTCTTGTCTAAATCAATGACATGGATTTTTCTGTTTCATGGGAATTATTTGTTAGTGGTTTATTTTCTTTTTAGCCNACATTCATGTGAGTATGTGCATACCAATACAAGAAAAATAATTGATAGGCCCACCAACCAAGTTGTCTCAGAAGCCACATGTCATAAGATCCAAATTCTTTTCAGGTTTCTAATTTTAAATCCNCATCTCTTAACAGACTGATGCTTTGATTTTTTTTTCTGTAGTAAGATGTCTGAATGAGAACTAGGCCATTTGGATCTCTATTATACTCTCTCAGAAAATATTCAATTATCTTAGTATGGTGGTGTTTGACTTACTTTCCCACAGAAGGGGACTGAGAAACATCATTTGAAAAAAAAAAAATTAAGAATGTCTTTGCTGGAACAAAGCATGGATCTTGGGATTCTGGGATTAGTTTGAAATCCATTCTAGAGTTTACATTTAATCTCTGTACCTTAGTGACTTGTGTCTCATAATTTGGATAATGGAATAAACTCTTAATCTTCGTGTGGCAACATGTACTTCTTATTAAGAGTTCCTGGAACCATTTCTAAAGAGTACACATGCCACCCAAAAGTATTCTTAGTTACATTTCCTCTGCACTACACTAATTCAGACCTTGATATGTTTACTGTACAGAATATATTCCTAGCTAGCAGGGCTCATATGATACAGAGTCAGTCCCACTGCTCAAAAACACAACCAGTACCCTCATTATCAATAAGTGATTCTTAAAGTGGAATACATTGAAAAGGAAGAAAAGAAACAAAATAAAGGGTGTTGAGAATATGGATTTAAGCCGGGNGGTGGTGACGCACGCCTTTAATCCCAGCACTCGGGAAGCAGAGGCAGGCGGATCTCTGTGAGTTTGAGGCCAGCCTGGGCTACTGAGCGAGTTCCAGGAAAGGCGCAAAGCTACACAGAGAAACCTTGTCTCGAAAAAAACAACAAAAAAAGGGAATATGGATTTATTCTTTGTTGGACAAAAAAATAGCAATTTTTTCTACTACAAATTGACAAGGGCACCAAGAGAGATGAATTAGCTTGAAACACATTAGGAATTACTATTCTTCCATATACATTTGCTGAGCATCTTGCTCGCATGGAGTACAATTTTCATTTTTTATTTTAGCAAATAGAAACATTATGCCTGAGCAGTGAGCAGACATAGAAAAAGAAGAAAACCAGAATAATACACAAAAATAAAGGTGCTCAATACATGTTTTCAGAAGTAAATTTAAAAAGATTTGGTGATTTTTCTGAATTTCTCTAGTAAAAGGAAAGATAATAATTTAAAAGCTCATGTGTCAGACATAAGCAACTCAGTAGATTATAATAATCCACTGGAGTAAAATGGTCTGAGGACAATCCACTTAAAAAGTCAACAGAATCCATAGCAATTGGAGAAACACAAATTAAATTTATGTTAAGATTGCATGCTAGTCCAGTCAAAATGGTTATGATCAAGGAAACACCTGACAAACAACACTGACAAGCATGCATGGAGACAGAAACTTTCATTCATTGTTGGTAGTATTATAGACTACTGCAGTCACTCTGGAGCTACGTGTAGAATTTTAAAAATATGAAAGTAGATCTACCATGTGATTCAGTTATACTACTTCTTGGCACATGCCTAAAGGACTCAACATCCTACTCCACAGGTACCTGCTCATCTACATTCATTACCGCTATACTCACAATACCTAAGAAATGGAAAAAAAAAACTTTGATGTCCTTCATCTGATGAATATATGATAAAAATGCAGTATATATATACAATATCACTCTATTCAGTTGCAAATGAAAATGGAATTAGGAAATTTGAAGGTATACTGTAGTATCAAATATTATGCTGAATGAGATAAGATAGAACCAGGCTCTTTCTTATTTGTGGCTCTGAATCTTGACTAGTGAGTACATAAACTGAAGCAACTGCAGAATACAAGAAAGGAAAAGACCACCTCCATGGTGAAAGAGGTCTGGAGAGGGGGATTTTAGGACACAAGTGATCCGAAAGAGGAGATATTTGAACTTTAACACGGGGATGGGGAGAGTCTAATACAGAGAGAGGAGATGGTATGAATAACATTAGTGGTATTTCAATAAAAACACAGGGAAACTTTTTACACACCACACCACACACACACACACACACACACACACACACACAGTACTTGGTTACCTCCCAGAATGTTATTGACAGCACATTGTTAAGCTGCTATTGACACCATTCACAAGCTATACAGTGTGGAAGAACTGAGCTGTAACTGACCCGGAAGTCTCCTCCCACAGGACAAGCTCTCATAATATCTGAAGGTGCTTTGCAAGTTACCAAGGGAGAAAAGCAATCAATAGTCCTACATACTCTGCTGTAAAACCTATGAACCATAACTCTAACGACCCCAACAAGGTATCTCCAGTGCTGTAATCTTGATGTTATATCTTTGGCATAACATCTGTCTAAAAGGATTTAAAGCACATTCAATATGAGGGAATTCATGCCTGGTACTGTAAAACTAGCTAACTGCCTGTAGCTGGAGAGGTCACAGACTCTATTTGAGAATATACTGCTGCAATTTTCATAAACTGGCATAATTTCTAATTATATAAATATAATACGTATCCTAAATACGTCTCCTCACACCAAGAGTGTCTCTTTCCTCTCATCAAACAAGCTTCTTTTGTCAGCAGATGGAGATTATTATGGAAATCTACAAGTCAAAATGCAGATAACAACTACCAACTGCAACTTCCTAACTTTTCATTTAGAATAAATTATATCAATAATAAAATCATAATCAGGAATGTCATTTCTTTTTCCTGATGCTGTGATAAAATACTGTGATAAAGGCAGCTTTAAGAAGAAAATGGTTCACTTCAGCTCACAGTCACAGCAGGAGTAGCTTGAGGCAGCTAGTCACAATAAAGAAGGAAAAAGCAAATGATTGTATTCTAGTGTTCAGCTTACACTCTCTGTTTTATACAGTTCAATATTTCCTGCTCAGGGAATGGCCCACCAACAGTTAAGGTGGATCTGCCAATATCAATTAACNTAATTATGACAATTTTTCATAGATGTTCTAAGGGGTTGACCTTAATCCAGGCAATTTTTCACTGTGTTCCTGGAAGTTCACAACACATACCAATCATCACACATGACATAGCAATTGCACGAAGACAGCATTTAACATTTAACTTTTGTAATTTATCTTAGCATTTACTATAGCCTCTATAGATGTTGAAAACATCTACTTGAATTTTGAAGTAGAATAAGTCTAATAACAAGTATATTTTAAGCGCAATTATGAGTATACCTTTGTTAACAGCATCTAAACCTGTTCTTAATCTAATAAACTTCACAAAATCTATAAATTTAATGGAATATCTATATAAACCTATAAACTTTTGGTGCTAAGTATGAACTTGANAAAATGTCAATAGAATATCACTATAGCCTATATATATTTTTCTTGCTGTTGTATGCTATTTCAGTGATTTATTTATTATTATTATAAATATATAATCTCTTCTGAATAAATGATGTTAAAATATTGAGTTGCATATCAAAATTTATTTTTGTGAATTCATGTGAGCAACTATTATTCAAAGTGACAGAAAAGGAAGTTGGTAANCACATTCAGAGTAAAGCTATTGCACACTGATATCTGTCACCACTATATACAGTTTGTAAAAACTATGAAAGATTACATAAAAACAAAATGATATTTGATTTTAACTATGTTTCATAATCATGTTTAAATTAATATAAGAAACACTGTTCTATTTTATAAAAAAAGAAACCTATGATGATCTTATTTACTGACTGAAATAATATGACCAATTCTATATCGATATATTTATTTATCTCTAAATGATCCTACATATATTTTGTCCAGCNTTATAAATAAAGAAAATTAACAGAATTACCTAGAGATTAAGCTTGGTTTTGCTCACTCCATAAAAATCATGTTCTTGCTTATGTGAGAAGCCAAGGCAAACTAAGGTTAGATAATGCTCTTCCTGGCAGTGGTGAGTTACTAAAGAGTTTGCAGTGCAATGAAAACAATACCTCTAAAGTAATTGTTTGTCAGAAAGTTCTCAGAGCCCCTTTATTGTTTGCAATAAAATCCTTGTCCTTTTGGTTGTTCATCAGAACTGAAGCATAAGGCCAAGGTGCTGAAGATACCATGCAACTTTGGTGGCAAGATATAGAGAAAGCAAGCGCAGAACTGAGCTGCATGCTTCCTGCCATTAACTTTCTAAGTGCTGGAACACACAATGTAGGCATTGATAGAAAAAAGGAATCAACTCTCTTTCTCAGCTGTGAGCCCTATGAACTACATGGCCAACCTCCCAGTAAGATATACCCGTCATAACAATTGAGGCAGGAACCCATGCTGGCACTAGAACCCTGGTCAACAACCCCTTTCAGAAGAGAACTAAGGTCAAAGACAGCAACTTTGCATCGTTGCTTAACTAAATTGACTTACTATTAACCTCCTTTATAAATATATCTGTGCTAATTATCATAGGCAAAAGATACTCACACCCTTAACAAGAGAAGCCTGCAATGAATTTAGGTGAATGTAAAGACTTATGGCTGCCAAAGATGCTCAGAATAAATGATGGTTTTGGCCCACCACAGAGGGAGACATTCATATCACCCACTTTAAGGCTTAGAGAATATTGTAGAAGTAACAGGAAGAACGTACGAGCTACAGGACAAGAAGGATGATGAAAGATCAGCCTCTAGGCACGACACAACAACCACAGCTATCATGAATATCATGAATATCATGCACAATAGATGTCAATACTTAACCTTGAACCCCCACCTGACTGGCCCCAAGAATGATCAAAGATGGGAGAACAGCTTTTGAGGACCCACCCTTACTGATGCTCTATTGACTACAGATGGATTCTGAGAGAGGGAGTCACTGGTTTCTATTATGGAGTACTGGTGTGCCCACCAGGCTTCAGGGAATAGCACCAAATCCATATTTACACAGATAGCATTGGTTAAACTCAGTGGGTCACAAAAAAAGAGAAAGAAAAGAAACAGGCAAGAATGTAAGAAAGAGATCTACTGAGAATGGGGTGGAATGGAGACAAGGGTGGGATTGAGGTAGTTAAGAGAAAGTGGAAGATGAGAGTAACCATTATGAATGATATAATATAGGAAATTGTCAGTGAACAAATTTAAGTTTAAAAGTAACACTTAAAAACTATTATTTATAGAGGAAGCTCTGAGATCTACAGGAGCTTTTAAAATGATCAGGTTTAATTGAATTCTGATCTCGAGATTGCATATTTACTCAATATAATAAACATTCAAAATCTGTTTAATGATTAATAACAATGTTAAGTGAAGCCAAATGCTAGGCATAGATATATAGAACTATAGTTGAGAGCTTCTTCTTCTTTTTAATTTGGGTATCTTGTGCCTAGAAAATACTATCAGATGCTCTGTTATGAACTGTTATTTAAAAAAGACAGCAGTATTGCACTGACAAAAACTGTTCACTAAGAATAGTAACACCAATGAGCAGGAGATATCTTATTCTACCTTNAGGTTTTCAGGAATTTGNTAAGTATTAATTGGGAGTCATTTACTTAAAGCATCATTGTATGCTACAGGTTTATATCTGCATCCATCTTGTGGTTGAAAGGGCTTAGAAAAGCTTTGTATTGCAAAGTACAAAGCTTGGCTTCTGTTTTAATTTTACTTTATAAAACCCATTGGTATCTACTTTATAGGAGAATGTTTTTGTCCAGGTCCCACCAGGCCCCAGTCCCAAGGCCGCTTATAAAATAATTACTCAGAGGCTTATACTAATTATAACTGCTTGGCCATTAGCTCAGGCTTATTACCGACTACCTCTTACACTTAAACACAGCCCATTTCTATTCATCTATATGTTGCCACATGTTCTGTGGCTTTACCTGTGTCCCATTACATGTTGCTCCTTGGGCAGCTGGCTGACATTTCCTGACTCAGCCTTCCTCTTCCCATAATTCTCTTTGTCTGCTTATTCCACCTATACTTCCTGCCTGGCTACTGGCCAATCAGCATTTTATTTACCAACCAATCAGAGCAACACATATTTGCAGCATACAGAAAGACATCACCATCAGTATGTGCCACTTTTGACACATACAACAGTGAAAATTACAGCAGGTTTTCAAATACTGAGTCACCAAGATATGTTCTTTCATATGTTAGGATTTTGCCGACCTAAAAATAAATGAGTTAGTAAGAGGCTGAATTTCTTTTATAAAATCTTAATCTGATCACAACAACTAGATTACAAACTTTCAAAAACAGCATTGTTTTGCCAGTCAAAACCCATTCTCTGAAATACATGAAGGGATGTTTCATTTAAGGCTCATTTTGCCATGGTGTGATTGGTGGTACAGAGATATTTAACTGATTCCCAAATGCTGGTTGACAGATAGGAACATATAGCTCCATTTATGGGAAGAAAAATGAATTAATCTTTTCTGTCACCTAAGCTGTCTTCAAAAATAACATATAATTATCCCAACACTTGTAAACTTATGAAGAATATGACTATGAATACAAAATATAGTACAGAAGGGAGAGAGCAGTGCAAAGAACAAATAACCAATAAGTAGGGCTCAAATGAATGTAACTCCTTCTTGCTTTGAGATAGTGGACTTACAATAGCATTTTCCACATAAAATTTTGCTATTCATAGTCTACTAGCCAGGCCTGCTTTCTTCGGAGCCCCAAAACGGGAAACATAATTTTAGGAGGTATTCACATTTTAACAAAATTCCATTACAATAAAGCAATTTTGTTGCTCTCCNGAGTTCATGATATAGTGATCTGATGTGTAATGCATTTTAGGATTTGTCTGTATCAATAGATTTTATTCTGCAGTGCTTAAGTTATTCCCTAGAAGTAAGCCACAGGTTTGGGGAGCCTCTCTGATTCTTGGAGGTCACTAAGTCATTTTCAGTCTATTAATTTCTACCAAATGAAGCCACTAAAAGCAATAAAATAGCCTTGGTATCAGAGAAATGCAGCAAAGTAGAAAAGCCCATCAAGGGAGTTCTATGTAAAACTATATCTTTCAAAGGCACAAGAATACAGGATATATTTAAGACAAAAATTTGTATTTGTTGATTTTTTTGTTCCCTTCTGTCATTTTGTAATATAGAAACCAACTTATTATTTGAGCAGTAAGGTAAATGATATCACTTTAAGATACTGATTTTACAAGATGGTAGAAGTCCTNTTATAAATAAAGAAAATTAACAGAATTACCTAGAGATTAAGCTTGGTTTTGCTCACTCCATAAAAATCATGTTCTTGCTTATGTGAGAAGCCAAGGCAAACTAAGGTTAGATAATGCTCTTCCTGGCAGTGGTGAGTTACTAAAGAGTTTGCAGTGCAATGAAAACAATACCTCTAAAGTAATTGTTTGTCAGAAAGTTCTCAGAGCCCCTTTATTGTTTGCAATAAAATCCTTGTCCTTTTGGTTGTTCATCAGAACTGAAGCATAAGGCCAAGGTGCTGAAGATACCATGCAACTTTGGTGGCAAGATATAGAGAAAGCAAGCGCAGAACTGAGCTGCATGCTTCCTGCCATTAACTTTCTAAGTGCTGGAACACACAATGTAGGCATTGATAGAAAAAAGGAATCAACTCTCTTTCTCAGCTGTGAGCCCTATGAACTACATGGCCAACCTCCCAGTAAGATATACCCGTCATAACAATTGAGGCAGGAACCCATGCTGGCACTAGAACCCTGGTCAACAACCCCTTTCAGAAGAGAACTAAGGTCAAAGACAGCAACTTTGCATCGTTGCTTAACTAAATTGACTTACTATTAACCTCCTTTATAAATATATCTGTGCTAATTATCATAGGCAAAAGATACTCACACCCTTAACAAGAGAAGCCTGCAATGAATTTAGGTGAATGTAAAGACTTATGGCTGCCAAAGATGCTCAGAATAAATGATGGTTTTGGCCCACCACAGAGGGAGACATTCATATCACCCACTTTAAGGCTTAGAGAATATTGTAGAAGTAACAGGAAGAACGTACGAGCTACAGGACAAGAAGGATGATGAAAGATCAGCCTCTAGGCACGACACAACAACCACAGCTATCATGAATATCATGAATATCATGCACAATAGATGTCAATACTTAACCTTGAACCCCCACCTGACTGGCCCCAAGAATGATCAAAGATGGGAGAACAGCTTTTGAGGACCCACCCTTACTGATGCTCTATTGACTACAGATGGATTCTGAGAGAGGGAGTCACTGGTTTCTATTATGGAGTACTGGTGTGCCCACCAGGCTTCAGGGAATAGCACCAAATCCATATTTACACAGATAGCATTGGTTAAACTCAGTGGGTCACAAAAAAAGAGAAAGAAAAGAAACAGGCAAGAATGTAAGAAAGAGATCTACTGAGAATGGGGTGGAATGGAGACAAGGGTGGGATTGAGGTAGTTAAGAGAAAGTGGAAGATGAGAGTAACCATTATGAATGATATAATATAGGAAATTGTCAGTGAACAAATTTAAGTTTAAAAGTAACACTTAAAAACTATTATTTATAGAGGAAGCTCTGAGATCTACAGGAGCTTTTAAAATGATCAGGTTTAATTGAATTCTGATCTCGAGATTGCATATTTACTCAATATAATAAACATTCAAAATCTGTTTAATGATTAATAACAATGTTAAGTGAAGCCAAATGCTAGGCATAGATATATAGAACTATAGTTGAGAGCTTCTTCTTCTTTTTAATTTGGGTATCTTGTGCCTAGAAAATACTATCAGATGCTCTGTTATGAACTGTTATTTAAAAAAGACAGCAGTATTGCACTGACAAAAACTGTTCACTAAGAATAGTAACACCAATGAGCAGGAGATATCTTATTCTACCTTNAGGTTTTCAGGAATTTGNTAAGTATTAATTGGGAGTCATTTACTTAAAGCATCATTGTATGCTACAGGTTTATATCTGCATCCATCTTGTGGTTGAAAGGGCTTAGAAAAGCTTTGTATTGCAAAGTACAAAGCTTGGCTTCTGTTTTAATTTTACTTTATAAAACCCATTGGTATCTACTTTATAGGAGAATGTTTTTGTCCAGGTCCCACCAGGCCCCAGTCCCAAGGCCGCTTATAAAATAATTACTCAGAGGCTTATACTAATTATAACTGCTTGGCCATTAGCTCAGGCTTATTACCGACTACCTCTTACACTTAAACACAGCCCATTTCTATTCATCTATATGTTGCCACATGTTCTGTGGCTTTACCTGTGTCCCATTACATGTTGCTCCTTGGGCAGCTGGCTGACATTTCCTGACTCAGCCTTCCTCTTCCCATAATTCTCTTTGTCTGCTTATTCCACCTATACTTCCTGCCTGGCTACTGGCCAATCAGCATTTTATTTACCAACCAATCAGAGCAACACATATTTGCAGCATACAGAAAGACATCACCATCAGTATGTGCCACTTTTGACACATACAACAGTGAAAATTACAGCAGGTTTTCAAATACTGAGTCACCAAGATATGTTCTTTCATATGTTAGGATTTTGCCGACCTAAAAATAAATGAGTTAGTAAGAGGCTGAATTTCTTTTATAAAATCTTAATCTGATCACAACAACTAGATTACAAACTTTCAAAAACAGCATTGTTTTGCCAGTCAAAACCCATTCTCTGAAATACATGAAGGGATGTTTCATTTAAGGCTCATTTTGCCATGGTGTGATTGGTGGTACAGAGATATTTAACTGATTCCCAAATGCTGGTTGACAGATAGGAACATATAGCTCCATTTATGGGAAGAAAAATGAATTAATCTTTTCTGTCACCTAAGCTGTCTTCAAAAATAACATATAATTATCCCAACACTTGTAAACTTATGAAGAATATGACTATGAATACAAAATATAGTACAGAAGGGAGAGAGCAGTGCAAAGAACAAATAACCAATAAGTAGGGCTCAAATGAATGTAACTCCTTCTTGCTTTGAGATAGTGGACTTACAATAGCATTTTCCACATAAAATTTTGCTATTCATAGTCTACTAGCCAGGCCTGCTTTCTTCGGAGCCCCAAAACGGGAAACATAATTTTAGGAGGTATTCACATTTTAACAAAATTCCATTACAATAAAGCAATTTTGTTGCTCTCCNGAGTTCATGATATAGTGATCTGATGTGTAATGCATTTTAGGATTTGTCTGTATCAATAGATTTTATTCTGCAGTGCTTAAGTTATTCCCTAGAAGTAAGCCACAGGTTTGGGGAGCCTCTCTGATTCTTGGAGGTCACTAAGTCATTTTCAGTCTATTAATTTCTACCAAATGAAGCCACTAAAAGCAATAAAATAGCCTTGGTATCAGAGAAATGCAGCAAAGTAGAAAAGCCCATCAAGGGAGTTCTATGTAAAACTATATCTTTCAAAGGCACAAGAATACAGGATATATTTAAGACAAAAATTTGTATTTGTTGATTTTTTTGTTCCCTTCTGTCATTTTGTAATATAGAAACCAACTTATTATTTGAGCAGTAAGGTAAATGATATCACTTTAAGATACTGATTTTACAAGATGGTAGAAGTCCTATGTGGAACAGAAAAAAAAAGCTTCAATACTGATTATTTTACTTATTATATATACCCATTTATTAAGAATAACCATGATGAATTAAAAATATTAGAAGCACACACTAAAATGTGCATGTCATCGCAACTTAGACTTTTAAAGCAAATATTAGTTGCCTAGTGCATGATGAGGGATAGACACTATAATTTTTTATACTTTATACTCCAATATGCTTTTTAAGTAATAAACTAGAACCTTAAAATTATTATCATAATTTCTCGCNGGTGTTTGATAGAAAATATAATTGCCAACCAGTCTTCTCCTAAATAGAATGATGCCCCTTTAGCTTTTGTGTATAATATATTTAGACATGGCAAAAATTTAGAAATGAACACATACAGTGAGGTCAACACTGAAAAGGAAATAAGAGCAGATTATAAAACAATTTTCTCTTTAAAAACAGTACAAGTGGCTATTTAACAGAGGGATATCTTCAAGCAAACCATCAAATTAGTCCCTAAGTAATTAATCTCAGAAACCAGCAGGCTTCCCATCGGAGAGCAGCCATCTCAAAGACAAGACTTAACCATGTAATTACATGGGACATTACAATGTATTTATGAGGTCATTTGTTACAATGTACAGTAATTACAGAGTACTTACATAGCTATTTATGTCTCATAAAATGAAGTGAGACTAAATATTTTAATTGTGTGGAGAAATATGGGAAAATATTTGAGTTTAAAATGTCACGTAAGATTACAGGTCAGATTCACATAATTCATCTTCACGGCTGAGTGCCTGCAGAACCACCAGTGTCTGATAGCGCTCTTCAGATAGGGATGGAGGGAGGAAACATTTTGATAAATATTCTTTCTGAGGATGTAATAAATGGAATTGTTCTCTCCAATTTTCATCTTCAGGTAATGCTAGCAGACAGCTAGCTCATGGTATAATTTACTATGTGCACCTTGCATCCAAACCATAAATATCCAAATGTCAATAGAGCCACTGGATTAAAAATAATGTCATATACAATACTTTCATAAAAAGGCACATGGTCCAACCATACAGAAAGATAAAATAATTGTCTATGCTTTCCATGGCAAAATTGGTATTTGCTTAAATGTTTACACGCCCAACACTCAATTACACAAACCAAAATGCATTCTCATTTCTTACATAAGTGGACNCTTTCTTCAAAGTTTTGGAAGACGCNTTGTTGAGTTTCATTTTCTCTAAAGCTCTTAATGTCATTTTGGTCTGTAACTGAATGTTCTTTCTTAGGCTAGGAGATGAGTCTTACAGCCAACTCAATATGTTTTTAATTCTTANTATAGGGGCAATGGCACCAGTATATGCTTGATCTGGAGAGCTAGGCACCTCAAGATTACATTGCATACTTTATGTTGTGATTTGTAATTATTATTTTGATTTTTTTTTCAGATAAAATTTAGCTACACAGTCCATATGGCCTGGAATTCACAAAGCTCCTGCCTCAGTCTCCCAAAAGCAAACACCATGGGTTGGTGCCACCATGTCTAGCTTACATTGCTGATTTTAAAATTAAAAACAAGCAAACAAATCATAAAGCTTCCTCTGTATTAATGCCCCACTGTCTTTGGATATACAGTGCAAACCTTGCTGTTATCGTGAGTTATCCATTACGCATCTGAAGTCCTTGCTGTGCTCCAGGAACAGTACTCAAAGCGAATTGTATTTACTTAAAGCACTTTGCTGCAAGAATGTAGTCTTTACTCTGATNTTAGATTCTGACATTGTGGGCCAAATAGCTTAATTATATCCCCTAAANTCACTAGAAAAAAACAGTAGCAACAATATACTTTTGATTTCACTTTGAAAAGAAAATCTCATTTTATTTTGAGAATTCATGACATACNCATCAGGAAATAAAAATCATATTATCCAGGATTTACTTCTTGATTATTCTATTCCTGTGGTCCAATAATTAGAAAATAAGGAACAACTTTNAGCTGTAGCAGGATAGGTAAAATGGATCTTTCTAAGATTTAGCCTGTCTTGCAAATTTCAAATGACTCAGAAGAAATTCCATTTATTTTGAAGGAATACATGTCAAATCATGTTTGTAATGTGAATATTATAACCACCAAACTGCTATGAACATATGACCTTGTTAATGTCTCAGAAGGTTAATCAATAGGTGATTAATNATATTCATTGCAGAATCCTGGAAAAATGGAAGTACTATCAATGTTTAGTGGCTGCTACCTTCCTATATAAAAGCACCAGAATTTGCCAAGTCCAGACTCATAGGACCTACAGATATGTCTATACAGAATGTTACTTCTAATATGTACATAAGCCCATTCAAATTCACATACTCAACCAATAGCCATCTGGATCACTTATGATTCATGGTCTCAACTTTGTTCATATTTGCAGAAGGAGCTGGTCCAGCTCCTTCTATGTTCAGCAAATTGACTGAGTGTAGCTGGGAGTATGTTCTCCCTAATTAATTCCAACTTAAAAACAGCAAGATGGAGTTTACTGTTGAAAAGCAGCTATCAATACTTCAATCAGCATTTCAATTAAATCTGCAATCATAATGCATCTAATTGATTAACAATTACTAGCACCTGAAGTTGGCTATAATTTTAATTACTGATTACATGATGGCTGATTGCTTAAAATGATATTTGTATGAGCATTGATAGAAAAAAATAAAACAATTTTAAAATAATTAATCAATAAAATTGAGATCAATGCCAGTTCCATAAAATAGGAAATATTTTTAATTTTACCAATGTCAATGAATTGTTCTCTAAAACATAACATAAAGAGATATTACATAGTGATCATTTAAATCCAACTAACAGTTGTTTTTTTCTGAAATATGTGGAATTAAATGAGTGTAAAGAAGAACAAACGCTAGAAAGAAGGT
>LZPO01097700.1:43434-56369 GCA_001675575.1 Neotoma lepida
ATTAGGAAGCTTCTTTGGTGGCATGTTTCCATATTGACCCTCAAATGGCCTTTAGTGTTAGTTGTCCCTCCTCTATTCTCTCCATTACCCATCTCTTCCATACCTCTCCCCATTTAATCCTCCTACTCCAGTCACCAACCCTGCCACATCTTTCCTTAATGATAAATTCTCTTTCCCCTCCCTTGGGATATCCTTCCCTTCCTTCATCCTAGTCCCCCCTAGTCAGTAGCTAACCTCTATGGTTATACTAATTGTAGAACACATATTGAAGGCTTAAAAGGTAGCACCCACCTATAAGAGAAAACATATAAATAATATTTCTTTTATTTTTTGGCGGGGGAGGTGCTGAGTTACCTTAGTCAAGATGATTTTTTTTAGCTCCATCCATTTATCTGTAAAATTCCTAATTTCTTTTGTTTTATGGTCTTTTTAATAACTTATTAATATCCCATTGTATAAATGTACCACATTTTCATTATCCATTGTTTGATGGCCATCTAGGCTGTTTGCAGTTTCTGGCTATTATGAATACAGCAGCAATGAACATAGATGAGCAAGTGTTTGTGTAGAGGATGTAGACTCTTATGGGTATATGCCCAAGAGTGGTGTAGCTGGATATTGGGGCAGATTAATTCCCAGCTTCCTGAGGAACTGTCACACTGATTTCCATAGAGGCTGTACAATTTTGCACTCCCACCAGCAATGAGTAAGTGTTCCACTTTCCCTACATTCTCCCAGCATGAGCTATCATTTGATTTATTGAGCTTGGCCATTCTGTCTGATGTAAAATGAAATTTCAAAGTAGTTTTAATTTATATTTTCCTGATGGCTAAAGATGTTGAACATTTGTTTAAGTGTTTCACAGCCTTTTGTATCTCATCTTTTAAGATGTCTCTGAGTAGTTCTGTACCCATTTTTAATTGGGTTACTTGTTTTCTTGATGTTCAGGTTTTTCTTTTTATTTCTTTATGTATTTTAGATATTAACCGTCTATCAGGTGTGTGGCTAATAAAAGTCTTTTCCATTCTGTAGGCTGCTACTTTACCAGAATGATGGTGACCTTTGCAATACAGAAGCGTTTTAGCTTCATGAGGTTCCATTTATTAATTGTTGTTCTTATTGCCTGTGCTATTGGTGTCTTGTTCAGAAAGTCTTTTCCTATGCCAATGAATTCAAATCTATTCACCACCTTCTCATCGATCAGATATTCAGGGTATCTGGTCTTATGTTGAGGTCCTTGTCAATTTGGAGTTGAGTTTGTGCAGGGTGATGAATATGGATCTATTAGAATTATTCTACATGCAACCATCCAGTTTGATCAGCCATTTGTTGAAGATGTTATCTTTTCTCCAGTTTGTATTTTTGAGTTCTTTGTCTAAAATGGGTGTTCATAGATGTGCATTCTTACGTTTAGGTCTTCAATTCTATCCCACTGATCAACATTTCTGTTTTCGTGCCAACAATATGCTGTTTTTATTCCTGTAGCTCTCTAATACAACTTGAAATCTGGTGTGGTGGTACAATCAGCAATCCTTATGTTATCCAGGGTTTTAGTGTCTCCATATGAAGGTATATATTTTTTCAATTAATGTGAAGAATTGTGTTGGAATTTAGATGAGAATTGTGGTCAATTTTGGTAGGGTGGCCATTTCACGATATTAATCCTACCAATCCATAAGCATGAGAGATAATTTCCATCTTCTGGTGTCTTCTTCAATTTCTTTCTTCAATGTCTTAAAGTTTTTATGTACAAGTCTTTCACTTGTTTGCTATGGTAGTTTGAATGTAATTGGCCCCCATATGCTCATAGGGAGTGGCACTATTAGGAAGTGTGGCTTTGTTGGAGGAAGTATGTCACTGGGGGTGGGCTTTGAGGTTTCAAATGCTCAATCCAGGCCCAGTGTCACTCTCTCTTCCTGCTGGCTTTAGATTCAGATGTAGAACTCTCAGCTGTCTCTCCAGCACCACGTCTACCTGCANGCTGCCATATTTCCTGATGTGATAATAATGGACTAATCCTCTGAACTGTAAGCCAGCCACAATTAAATGTCTTCCTTTATAAGAGTTACTGTGGTCATGGTGTCTCTTCACAGCAATAGAAACCCTAACAAAGACACTTGGTTGGAGTTATCCCAAGATATTTTATTATTTTTGAGGCTACTGTGAAAGGTACTATTTCCCTGATTTTTTTCTCAGTATGTTTGTCATTTATATATAGGAAGGCTTCTGATTTGTATTAATTTTGTTTCCTGCTACTTTACTGAACATTTTAATGAGTTCTAGAAGTTTCCTNGTNGAGATTTTAGGGTCTTTTCTATATAAAACTGTGTCTTCTGCAAAAGAAGATACTTTGACTTCTCCCTTTCCTATTTGAATTCCCTTGATCTCCCTCAATTGTCCTCCTGCTCTAGTTATAAGGCTTTAGTTGAAACCCAGCTTTAATCCATGTGGTTGGATAGGATGCAAGATGTTATTTCAATTTTATTATATCTGTTGACACTTGGCTTTGTATCCAAGTATGTGATTAATTTTGGAGAAAGTTCTATGAGCTGCTGAAAAGAAAGTATATTCTTTTGTGTTTGGCTAAAATGTTTTATAGATGTCTGCTAGGTCCATTTGATTTATGATGTTTTTTAACTCAAGCATACTTTTTCTGTTTAGTTTTTGTCTGGATGACCTGTCTATTGGTGATAGTGGGGTATTGAAATAGCCCACTATCACTGTATAAGGATCAATATGTGATTTTAGCTGTAGTAGTGTTTCTTTTATGAACTTCCCTGCCCTTGAGTTTGGTGCAAAAATGTTTAGAATTGCAATATTCTCTTCATGTATTTTTTTCTTTGGTGAGTATGTAGTGCCCTTCCTTATCTCTTCTGATCAGTTTTGATTTGATCAGTTTTGATTTGGTCTATTTTGTCAAATATTAAAATGGCTACACCTGCTTGTTTCTTGGTCCATTTCATTGGAATACCTTATTCCATCCTTTTATCCTAAGGTAATATCTGTCCTTGGTGGTGAGGTGTTTCTTGAATACAACAGAAAGATAGATCCTGCTTTCTAATCCAGTTTGTTAGTCTGTGTATTTTCATTGGAGAATTTAATATTAATATTAAATTAATATTGAGAGTTACCAATGAACTGTGTTATTGATTCCTATTATTTTGTTGTTATGATGTGGGTTTTTTATCTTCTTTTTTACTTTTTGTCTGGGATTGTTTGTTTCTTGTGTTCTTGGGTGTAGTTTTTCTTTCTCTGTTGATTGTGATTGATAGTTTTATTGGGTATAGGAGTCTAGGATTGCATCTGTGTTCTCTTAGAATTTGTAGAACATCTGTCCAGGCCCTGTTGGCTTTTAGAGTCTTCATTGAGAAGTCAGGTGTTATTCTAATGGGCCTGCCCTTATATGTGACTTGGTCTTTTTCCCTTGCAGCTTTTAATANTTTTTCTTTGTTCTGTATGGTTAGTGTTTTGATTGTTATGTGTCATGGGAATTTCTTTTCTGATCTGTTTGGTGTTCTCTATGCTTATACCTTGGTATGCACCTCCTTCTTTAGGTTGGGAAAAATTTCTTCTGTAATTTTGTTAAAAAATATTTTCTAGCCAGGCAGTGGTGGCGCACATCTTTAATCCCAGCACTCGGGAGGCAGAGGCAGGTGGATCTCTGTGAGTTCGAGGCCAGCCTGGGCTACCGAGTGAGTTCCAGGAAAGGCGCCAAAGCTACATAGAGAAACCCTGTCTCGAAAAACCAAAAAAAAAAAAAATTTTTTTTTCTATGCCTTTGATCTGGGTTTCTCCTCCTTCTTCTATCCTTTTTATTTGTAGATCTGACCTTTTCATAGAGTTCCAGATTTCCTGGATGTTTTGTACCTGGATTTTTTTTTAGATTTAACATTTCCTTGGACTAAAGTATTTATTTCTTCTACTTTGTCTTCAAGACTTGAAATTCTGTCTCCCATGTATTGGTGAGGCTTAACTCTGAGGCTTTTGACTGCCNAAATTTTTCATTTCCAGTTTTATTTCAGTTTGGGTTTTTAGTGACTCTATTTCTTTGTTAATTTCTTTCATTTTTAATTTTTTTCATTATTTCATTCAACTGTTTCTTTGTGTTTTCATGGTCTTCATTAAGGAATTTATTCATATCCTCTTTAAGGTCCTTGAATATGTTCACAATTGCTATTTTGAAGTCCTTGTCTTGTGCTTCAGCTCTATTGCATTTCTTAGGGCCTACTATAATAGGGTTATTAATTTCTAATAGAGGCATATTATCTTGGCTTGTTTGTGTGTTTTTGTATTGTAGTCTAGGCATCAGGAGTTAAGACGATTAAGATGTTTCTAGGTTTTGAATCTGGCCTTGTCTTTGTCGGGCGGGTATCCTGTTCTTTGCCACTGGGGGTCCAAGGTAGAAAGTGTTTCTGGGTATTTGCTGCTGACGCAAAGGGATATAGATGAGTTAGAAGGGAAAGCTGGGGGCAGGGGAGAGCTGAGCTGGATCCCACCAAGAGGTGGAGTCCCCAGGGAGTGAAGGTAGTGTGGGAGGAGGGACATGTGCAAGCGAGCTGCTCCAAGGCTGAGGGTGAGACTGGAGAGATCATAAGGGAGGACAGGAAGGACAGTGGAAATCTGTCCTTCCATCTTATCAGTCTAGGCCAAGTGGTTAGCCATCTTTCCAGCCTCTACTATAGTAAATTTTTCAATGGTTTGATTTATGAATTTCTTTTGGATGGAGTCTAGTAATATGCTTTTTAAAAATGTGGATAAATAACTGTATCAATTTATGTAATTCTAGTGAATTATCAGTAGATGGCAGTAGTTGTTTTCTTTTCTTTTCTTTTCTTTTTTTCCTTTTTTAGGTTCCACCATAGAGATCCAGAAAACAAAACAAAACCAAAAACACCCACACCCACACACCCCCACATGCACACCCATAAAAACAAACAAAAACTCCCACAGTCTTCTCCAATTTTTTCAAGAATAGTTGGTGTAATTAAATGTTATATAAGAGTTCTTCAAGTGATGTTGATTCATGATTCAGAAATAGAGATCAAGAAATACCAGTTATTTTCTTATCATATGAATCTAATATTCTTCATTCTTTATGTTATGCCCTCAAATATTTGAGGTGGTACAAAAGGAGTAGAACATTATTTACCTTCATGGGGTATGGTCTAAGGGGAAAAAATAAAATGATGAAAATTATAAGAATGAGAGTTGTTTTGAATAGTCAGGANGTAGGTGAATGCTTTGCTTAGTAAGTTAATAAATCATACTACCTATGTTCAAAATGAGCTCCATCTCACCATAGAACCTAAAATGTTATCTAGCATACTATGTAGAGATACAATTATACTAAAAAGAGAGAATCATATCTGCCTAGATAGATCAAGCAAGATATTTTAAAGAAGATGATATCTGAATTAGAATTGACTTGAAAGACTGACTGTAATTTGGGCATGATCAGAACTGTCTCAAGGAGCATTGTTCTGTCAAAATGTGATGAAGTGAAGTAGAGATAGATAGGTTATGGGTCTGAACTTACTNTGTATGTGCCAGGCATTTCTAGGTCTCTACCCTTTGAAACTTCCANTGGATGAAGGATATGGAAAAGAAAGTGTAAAAGATGCCAATGATGATACGCGGCTCTGTCAGNAAAGTGTTTGCATACATAAATACCTAANTCAGTTCCCCCAAAGTCCACATAAGATAGCCAGGCATAGTAGTGCATACTTGTAATATCACACTAGGAAGGCAGAGACAGGAAGGTCCTGGGGCGTGCTGGCCNGCCAGTCTAGCCAAATCAGTGAGTTTCAGGGTCAATAAGAGAGTCTATTTCAAAACAAAAAAAGATGTAGAAACTTGTTGGGGAAGATACTCACTCAGCACCTACCTACCTCTGCCTCCAACTACAAGTGCACACATGAAGATAGAAAGAGGGAGGGAGGGAGCAAAGCAAAGGATGTTTTAGGGAGAGCTGTTAGGAAGGATTCCCTGTTAGCATAGTATTTGGAAGTGGTAAGGGAAGATTGGATTCCAATATAACTTAAAGGTGACCAGTAAGTTTTACAGAAAGAATTGCAGCATCTAAAGGAAGAAGGAATCAAGGTTCAACCTGGTCCCTNGGGTGAGACAAGTAAAGCACTGGTCTTGAACATCCTACTCGTGGGGTATCTTTAAGGATTTACCCAAGGAGCCATGAACACCAATGATAAACTCTTTTTTATCTTTGGCAAGTCTAGTTAAATTGCCCTGAGCTCTACATCTTCCTGGAGGCTTCTCTAATAACATAGGGTTTGGGTTCTGAACAACAACATGGAACTTATAATCTATGGAGATATAGAAAACTGTAAAAGAACAGATTTAGTAGTGATGCTGGAGGGGACAAAGAGACCAAGAGTTTAATTTAAGAATTGAAATGCATGTTCAGAATTCTAGGGGAGATATGAAGTAGGCAATCTGGTCTGAATCTATAGCTCAAGAAGGATGTTCAGGCTGGAGATGTGGATTAGGAACGCTCAGCCTCTNTCTGGATCTTAAGGCATTGAATTGGATGGCNTACTGTATTCNGAGGAACAGAAAAGAGGCAGGTGAAGACCAAGCACCAGGACACTCCATCAGAAGTGAGGAAGATGAAAAGAACCAGCAAAAGAGACAAAGGATTGTGTTTCTGAGGAGGCACCATGTTGTCAACAGGTCAAAGAAAAAGAAGATGGAACTGGTCCTTTGACTGTGGAAACATAGAGGACATAGATAGCATGAGAAGTGCTCTAAAGGTAGCGTGGTAGATGCTTGACTCTGGTGGGCTCAAGAAGAGTGAAAGGGAGGAAAGAGGATAGCAAGTGTCTTGGCTANAAAAGGGTTGATAGCTGAAGGAGATCATGCCAATGTGTGGTGGCATTCCTGTTGGTTGTATTTTGTATAACCAAATAAAGAAGGAAAGTATTTTGAGACTATGTTCAGAGTAATGTCTCTGAGGACATTACTAGAGTTAGTGAATTGAGGAAGGGGCAGTATTTCTGGCTTTCAGATAAAGCAAAAAGGTAAAGTAAAGATCAGTAAAGAGGTTGGAGAGTCTGCTGAAGGTGGAACTTGAATTCCAGGAACACAAAGGATGAGTTGGNGCATGCAACTGTGTCAAATTAAGGAATGTACCAAGCTTAATGGGGGTACATCTTCATAGTAAGGAGTGATTTGGAAGTCTGAAGGCTTCTCCTAAAGCCTGAATGAGGAGGGATATGGAGTATGATGGGACCAGTGTCCAGCTTTAGGCAGATTGTGCAAGTGGCACTGGTTCAGAGGGGAAAGATCAGACTTACTAGGAAGATAAGTTCATCTAGCAGGAACTTAGAGCAGGAAGTTGGGTTCCCTATTGAATCATGCAAATAGGGTGCTGGAGCCACCTGAAATAGTTCCTCAAATAAGAAAAGTGGGTATAGTGTGTGAGTAGAAAAGAAGAAGCTCAGTGGTAAGATGTCACGCACAAGGTCCTGGGGTCAATCCCCAACACTAGAAAAAAAATGGTTAGCAGTCTAATTTGATTCTGATGTGATATATAAAGACGTGATTCTTCCATTTAAAAAGTAGTACTCTAGCATAGTTTAGCNTTAAGAATATGAACTGTGGTACCAAAATACATGAATTCAACTTACATCACAGTAGCTGAGTATATAAGTTCCTTGATCTGTTTGTGAGCTTTGGTACATATCTACCTCAGAGTCAAATGAGTTCACATGTAAAATACTTAGAACACTACCAAAAGCAGAATAANTATTATACATAATGTTTACTTAGCATGCAGCACAAGTAGGCATGGAAGATGCACTTAGCACTGTAGTCGGTTGGAAGCATTGNGCTAGGTATAGAGTATGCATTTTCAAGGCAGGTAGGTAAAATTAAGGATGAAGTCTTTGAGAATATAAGATTTGGCCTTACCAATACTAATCTGAGGCAGTTCTGTGTATGATGAGGGAAGGGCATAGAGCAGAGCCATGAACAGGGAATAAACTTAGAATCAAGAGTGAAGGAAGCTCCAAGTGAGATTTGAAGGGAGTGACATGAAGANATAAGAAAGAATCCTAACCTCTCATGTGCTTCTGACAGTTCANTAGCTAAACTTTCAGGGTTTCTTCCGCTTATTGTAAGGTATTTCTGCATAGGTTTCAATCTCACCTCCGAAGCAATCCAGTTTTGATCTTCTTTCTTATTTTTAGGTAACATATCCCAGTCATTTAAGTTTTAGTTTAGAAGGCATGTGTAACTTGTGTGTGAGTGTGAGTGAGTGTGTGTGTGAGTGAGTGTGTGTGTGTGTGTTGTGTTGTGTTTAACCCTTAGAAAAGATGCCCAGTGATTGCTGAAACTTCTCTGTAGAGGTTTCCTTGCATGTGCTTAACATTTAGGAAAATGTTTCATTTTTTTGTCTTGGAAAATTTGGAATCATTTTAGTACTGGTTAGATTTACAGCATCTATAAAAATCTTGGGGTTTTGTTGACAATTAGTCAACTGACTAGAAATTCCCTTCTGCACAGATGTTAAATAGAAGGTGGTAGCTTCTAAGCTCAGCAGTATTTGTTGACATTGAGTCCATTTTTTCATCCTAAGAACGTGCATCATTTCCTCTGGATAGACTGATTCTGATGCTGTTTGTCCTGAAACCCGCAATGGCCTCAGTTCTGTCACCTTCCCACTCTTGTGTTAGTGCAGTATGGATAGAGTCTGAATGCCTTCATCTTATCAGTTGCTCCTAAGAACAAAGTAAACAAATGTTTTCAAACATGCTTAGGACCTGCCCTGCTTAAAGTAACACTGGACAGAAATGATGAAATGTTCCTGGAATCATTTCTTATATGTGCTGGTCAAAATCTTTTTCAACCCAGTGCTGGAAATTCCTGCTACTAATCCATAGTAACTACTCAGCGTATGTCAGGTATTGCATGTGTGTGTGTGTGTGTCTACGTACAGAAGTGTATTATAATGTCTTTAATTATGACCTTGACCCTGTGAGGCTTCACAGATAAAGATAAAAGAAGATAAAAAAGTTCCTCAAGCTCCTAACAGCTGAAAAGCAGAAGAACCAAAATTTAAATATAGTTTTTCTTACTTCCTAAATCTCACTTAATTATTGTGTTTAATTATTGATACTCACAGTGAACAGTCTTTAATCATCCTTGTAATGTATTTAACAACTGTTAGGATCATGAATATGTGTCAGGAAAAAAGGAAACTTGAAACATTATCTATATTGTTTTGTAGGAGTAGAGAAGGCGAACTAATCCAGGGAAAGGAGCTAATAAACAAAGAATGTCAGAAGACAAAGAAAGGAAGAAGGAAACCATTTCTAAAGAAGGTAAGGAAGCAATCTTAAGTACCTGGAAGACCAGCAGCACTGACGAAAATGAATGAAAGGATCATGGTGNTAAAATTGGTAGCAAGTTAGAGGAGGAGGAAACAGGTATATTTCATCAGGAATAGACATATACAGGGTTCATATGCTTTATGTAGCATTAAAATACAGGACTACACAACTAAGAAATGCTGAGAGTATATGTGAGAGGGGGGTATTCCCCATAGTAGAGCACACCAATTGGTTATCCAATANCAAGTGGTCAGCCCTGGAAACATATATACAAGTTACATTATATAGACCAAGCAGGTTGTGCTTATGCATTTATTAATATATATGTGTGTATGTATGTGTGTATATATATGTCAATACATATATGTGTTAACAACAATTAATTTTTTAAAAAATCATGAATTTGAAAAAAGAGTGAGGAGGGGTACATGGGAGTACTTGAAGGAGTTTATGAGTAATAGTTTCAAAACATAAATAATTAAAAAAACAGGACTACAGTGAAAAATAATCAACTCTAAGTGGTTTTCACTTACTATGATAGCACTGTAATTGTAATATGTGCAAGAGTTCTGGATTGAGAAATTAAGACAATCATATTTACTCTGTTCTATAAAGAACTGGTACAACACTGAGGTAAGCAACCTTGAAGTGACATTACTATTGCCTTGTTCTTGATTTTGCTTAGGGCCAGAAAGGGAGACTATCAATTCTAAATTTAGTTACTTATAAGAAAGAAACATTGTTTTTAATGAACTTATAGAAAGAAATATGACTTCTTTAAAATATCTGCCTTTAATTTTTATTAAATACCTTATTCTTTGTCTAACTATGAGCAAAGAAGACACATCTTCATTAACAGATGTTGTACAGCAAGTTGCAAAACAACAACAATCCCAAACATCTGAAATAGAAAAACATAAGAGAGTTCTGTTCCATTTGCAGGTAACTATTTCATATATTCTTTGAAATGTCTCTAGCTTCTTCTGAAGTTTTAATGAAATGTTGTTCGGTNGGTAAAGGGCTTACCACACAAGCAAGAGAATCTGAGTTTGATGGTCCATGTAACAAAGCCAAGCATCGTGGTATGTGCCTTGGGATAGCCCTATGGCTCACTGGCCAGCCAGTCTAGCCTACTTGGTAAGCTCTAAGCCTGTGAGAGATCCTGTCTCATAAAACTAAGTAGATGGTGCTTGAGGAACAACACCAGAGGTTGTCTTCTAGTTTACACATTCAGATACATACACGCATGCATGTGCGCACACACACACACACACACACACACACACACCAACAGTAGCGCTACCACCACTACCACAAAAAAATAGAATAGTATTGGGAGGTTCATTTTACATTCATATTTATTCCCTCAAGTTTTTTGTTCTCCCAAAGTGTTCTGTATGAATATTTTGAGTTTATAGAATATCTCACATTCCCATGTAGTGTCACTGTAGCTACAATGTCATTATAGCTCTAGTGTAAGTGCATAAAACCCCACTCATCACATAGAATCATTTAAAATTCATCCTATGGCATTTTCCNAAAAACCATAAGTTGAAGTAAATTAGTAAAAACCATGTAAACCAGTAAAGCTATGGTGTCCNAATGACTAGCTGATAGTGAACACCTCAAGTAGCCTTCATCTAAGTTCTTTCCTTTTCATAATATTCTCTCATCATTCTGCAAGGAACATGGGGACTATCTTGGTCTTATATGAAACATAATCAAACATAATTGCACTCTATGAATATGACTATAGAAAGGAAACCATGTTTGTAAAGGTGTTATTACATAGACCATAGAAATAAAAAGAATAGGATTCAGAGCTGAATTGTCCTGCTTGCATATTTAGCTCTACAACTGAATTTGCCAGTGCCTCTTCCTCTTCTGTTGTAAAATGCAGAGAATAATGGGGTATAACTGTAAGGGTTTTGTGAATATCACAGTAAAACTTGTAATTATATATAAGTATCATTTTGGGGGCCACAGTGGACAGTAGGACTTGATTTTGACATTTACTTAAGTATTAATGTATTCACAGGTATATAATGGTAATAATTGTGTTGGTGTAATATAGATGGTTTATATATACTTCTGTTATGTTAGTCACTCCTAAAATATATTTGCAAAATAGAATATAATGCAAAGCAATGTCTTAGATTTCTATAAAGAATTTTTATGACTTCTTTTTATAAAAAGTCATTTTATTTATGCTGAGAGCCTATTTTTGAATAAAATTTTTTATAAAACATTATATTTACTCTTGCACTGTTCATCACCTATTGGGGAAGGAGACAAAAAAAATCAAACAAATAATTTCATGCCACATGGCATGGTCAATGTTAGAAGCATGAACTTCATACAAATTTAACACAAGAAAGATTTTTCACCGAAGAAGTGATCTTTCAAAGTCAAGATTTAAAGNATGGCTGGAGTATTGAATACCTGGGATAAGTTTCAGAGTGACAGGTTAGGGAGCTAATATTCCAGAGAGTTCACAGAGGCTTGCCATAGCATTGGCGTGTTCACAGCACAGGAAGTACTTTGGCAATGGCATAGCATAGAGAAGGTTTTGAGAAATGATGGAAGCTACATACAGTGGTAAGATTGAAATTGATGAGGTCCAAGTGGATTTTAAAGCAAAGTTTCAATAAAAAAGTATGTTCAAGAAAGAGAATTCTAGGTCCATAAAAAGTGCTTGTTACAACATCTACTTAGGACAAAAACTCTCAGCAAATTAGGAATAGACAAGAATTTCCTCTGTCTAAAGGAAAAGAACATCTGTGTAAGAGCAACCATATGCCTGAGGCTGAAGTAATGTTTTCCTCTAGTGATCAGGAACAAAGAAGGTGCTTCCTTTTATTTTTATTCAAAATGATACCAGTAATTGAAAGCAGTGTATCATGTAAGAAGAAGAAAAAGAATATATCTGGACATGATAAAGTAAACTTCTTAAAAAGTTATTCATGGCATGGTTACCTCTAGAAGAATCCCAAAGAATCCTGAAAAGGCTATTAGTATTAATAAGGGAGTTTTTTAAAGTAGTAGGATGTCAAGATTAATATTTTAAAAACTGTATTATATGTCTATTTATGGGCAAGAGATGATCAGAAAATTTTAAAACAACATCATTTGTGATGGTACCAAAACTGTGCAGTTAAGTAGAGTTGAATTTGGCAAATGGTTAAACAAGCCAAGTATGAATGAGAAAAGTTAAAGACCTAAAAGATGGAAAGCTATACCATTTTCATGAGTCATTAAAATGTTAGTTCTGCCAATTTTATACCCAGAGTAAAAGCTATCTCAAGCAAAAATACTACCTCAATTTTGTTTTGACCATTTGGTTCTAAAATTGGATAGAGAGACAAAGAAACTACAAATGGCCAAAGCAACTTTGAACAACAATGTTGGAATTCTTATACTGCCTGGACTACTTTCCAGCACCATNAGCCAATTTTCTAATTCTACAAATGCCAACTAGATCTAAATAGTTCAATCTATTCTGACATTACCTGATGTTAGCGTCAGCCCTCACATACATGTATTAACCATTACACACATAATGATAATAGATAGATAGATAGATACATA
>LZPO01097702.1:6157-21333 GCA_001675575.1 Neotoma lepida
ATTAGCAGATGAAATATATTCTGTGGGTTTCACAACCTCCCCGGCTTTAAAACGCATGAAAAGCGAACTGTTGGCTGAAACCTCCACATGCCGGCTTAATTGTTCACAATCTTCTCCTGCCTTCCTCTCCCCCCTCCCCATTTTTCCTCCTCAAAGAAGCTGCTCCCTGGGACGTGATTGAAATTGATCTTAGTAGTTTCCTTTAGGCATTTGGGATTTGGGCAACAAGCCAGACTTGGCTCCTGGTCCCCTTCAGAGCCGTTTAAACTCCCAGAGAGCTGAGATCAGGTCCCCACTGCTCATCAGCATAATGGAGATTTTAAATTAGCCAGTTGATTAAAGTTTAACAAGATCTTCATAAATGTGCTCGCCTTTTCTTTGGAACATCAATAATATGTATCGCCGCCTTGATTCAGATACTGTGTGCACTGTCACAGACATCGAATTTTGGGGGGAAAGAGAAAACAAGCACCCCCCCTTCCTTGGCTTGCTTCTGCTTGCTGTGTGAAGCGTCTACAAGGAGGGATTAGGATGTGTGTATACTGTGATAGAAGGCACATTGTTAAGTAAGCATTAATCCTTTTGCTGGTAGCCTGTGCTCAAGATGGTCTGTACCCTGATAACAATTTGTTGCAGTTTGGTGTCGAAATTTCTATCTGTAGAATGGAAGAGTCAGTGGCACAGACAACCTTATATGGGCATGCAGGCAAACCTAGTGAAAAATCAGGGCCGACATAATTTAATCCTAAAATGTTTCCTACCATTTTTCTTTTCCAGTGGCTAGAAAGTTTGAAATGGTGGGGAGAGGGGATGCTGATCTCTGCAGTTGTGTAGCTCCTTGAAAGGTTGGTTGCGGGGCTGGGGAAGGGGCACCCTGTCCATGGCACATTGCATGTATATTTGAGCCGGGTCCTTATTTGGCAGCTGGTCAGAATTTCAAAAGGAAGTCTCCTTTGGCATTGCGTGAAAGAAATAGGAGTGATGACTCATACTGTTGTACTCTTGGCCAGGAGATAAAGTCCTTGTTCATTGTGGGACTCCCAGAAGGGCCAGGGAGTAATTTCCCCTTTCCATCCTTTACAATAGCAGATGGCCATTCTGGAAGAATTCCTCCACTTGTGTTGTTGAGGTTTCTTGTTTCCCTCTGGCCACTGTGAAGAAATCATTAAAGTTTGGTGGTATCCACAGCCCTGTACTTGGGAAATGACATTTAAAAATATAAATGTGTATATATATCTCCTAGGTCTTAGCGACACAGGAAATGGGAGGTTTCTCTTCAAATCTATTGATGTCCCTGAATCCAGACAGATATCTGCTGTCTGCTCTCTGACTATGGCCAGCCCTATATTGTCAGCTGTGTCCCCAAGGGGGCCTTCAGACCACACTGTGTGCTGTGCAATCTTTCTGTCCTTGTTGTGTGAATACTTGTGGATGGCTGGGGCTCTCATTGATGCTCCATGGTTCTAGAGAATGTCAAACGATCTGGTTAAACCTGTTAGGTTGGTGGGAGGGGGTGTGATGTGTGTAAGGCTGATTTTCTTTGTGTGGTTTACCAGGATCCTCATTAGAAATGTCAACACTTGTAACTATAACAACAAAACAGGCCTAGTGATCATCACTCTTTGTGGCCATTGGTCCAACACTGAAGAAATCAAGAGAGGTTTTACCTCTGTTTCTCCTTCCTATTTCTAGAATCAGCTTTCCTCTAGCATTCATGAGGAAATAGATTCCAATTACAGAAGACTTTGTGACCCATAGTAAATGGCACAGAAATAATTTATTTGTCCTTTGTTGCATGTTTTCTTTTTTTTTTTTTTTTCATGTGCTTTCAGTTCCACTTTCAGTAGTCGTAACAATCACGTGCCTTTTTGTGGTTCGTTTTGCACAGACCTGCCTGGAGTTGGAACGCTATCTTCAGAGTGAGCCCTGCTACGTGTCAGCCTCTGAGATAAAATTTGACAGCCAGGAAGATCTGTGGACCAAAATCATTCTAGCTCGGGAGAAGAAGGAAGAATCAGAACTGAAGATTTCTTCTAGTCCCCCAGAGGACTCTCTGGTCAGCCCCAGCTTTAATTATAACTTAGAGACCAACAGCCTGAACTCTGACGTCAGCAGCGAGTCTTCAGACAGTTCTGAGGAACTTTCACCCACGACCAAATTTACCTCTGATCCCATTGGCGAAGTCTTAGTCAGTTCAGGAAATCTGAGCTCCTCTGTCATTTCCACACCTCCTTCTTCTCCAGAAGTGAACAGGGAATCTTCTCAACTATGGGGCTGTGGGCCAGGAGACCTACCCTCACCAGGGAAGGTTCGCAGTGGGACTTCAGGGAAGTCTGGTGACAAGGGTAATGGCGATGCCTCCCCAGATGGCAGAAGGAGGGTACATCGATGCCACTTTAACGGCTGCAGGAAAGTTTACACTAAAAGCTCCCACTTGAAAGCACATCAACGTACTCACACAGGTCAGTCCCCTCATGGGGCCTGGGAGGTCAGCTGCTGGTGGGCGCCAGTGAATTGCACCAGCCCTGGGAGGGAGCCAGGGCTCCTCAGGATGTGGTCACAAGCAAGGAAATCCTCACTTCCTAAATTCCTGTCACCAAGGAATTGGGTCTTTTTGGAGTTCAGAGTAGAATCTTAAAAGACTGGACATTTGAATCAGATGAATGGTTCATGCTTTCAGATTAAACAAGAGGCCAGATCACATTCTCCATCGACACCCAAACCTTCACCCACTCGGTGCTCATTTCCCCATTGTACATGCATCGTGCTATATTGGGTTGCTCCTCATTCTTTGTCATGTAAGTCCAGGGTCAGGACAGAGGGTCCTTGGGCAGCATGGAGATTGCTCGTGTTGACACTGATATCTCGAGGCCTGAGTTGTGAGCAGTAGTCTTGGCCAGTGGACGTTTATTGTGAATACTCTGTCACACAGCCACTTAAAACAAGGGCTTTTTAACTCAATGCCACTATTTAGATTGAAATTCTGTTTGTTTGAAACTACCAGTACAACATACAGGATATGAGGGGAAGGATCAAAGGAAAGCTCCACATTGTAAATTCTCATCTTATGGAGATGATAGTCAAATTCTGGAGGAATGAAGTCAGGGCCCTGAAAAGGCTCAGAAACTGGAAGAGGATATGAGCATTTCCAAAACAAGACAGTTTTTGACTCAGGTTGACTTTAGCATTATTTATTTACTCATAGGTAACATTTTATTCCATTCATATTTATAGTTTAGCGAGGGAGTGATGTCAATTTGGTTGTTTGATTGCCATTTAGAAACTAATCTGAAAGTCTTTGAATGAGGTTTCTCAGAAACTCATGACTTCAGTTTTGTAGAAATGGAGAAGGTCCCAGACGACTCATTCCACAGGGAAATGAGTAAGGAACCCGATAGTGCTGGAGGAGGGGGATGTCTCCATGGAGAGAGCAATAAATCTCAACCCTCAGCAAGGCTGTGGGTCCTGTGGGCTGACACCTCACCCTGCAACTATGTCAGCAGTCTGAGTAATTGTCATTGTTATGAGTTAACTTTGATTTTGGTAGCATGACTTTGTCAAACCTGGATCCCTGGAACAACAGCCTGAGTGAAGCTTCAGGCTAGGTTAGGAAAGAACCTATGCTTGTGGCCTTTACCTTGTCAAAAGTACTGTCCCTCTGTTAAAGCATATGGTGAGGTCTTGAGGCTACAGGGGATCCCACAGTGTATATTGTTGAGTCTTCTCCTTCCGCCACATCGTGTCAGTGAAATCATGGTGCCCTTGTCATGTGCTCTCTTCCCAGGAGAAAAGCCTTACAGATGCTCATGGGAAGGTTGTGAGTGGCGTTTTGCAAGAAGTGACGAATTAACCAGACACTTCCGGAAGCATACTGGTGCCAAGCCTTTTAAATGCTCTCACTGTGACAGGTACGTCAGTGGTCAGTGTGGGCTTCGCAGGAAAAAAAAGGGTGGGGTCCTGGGAAACAAGCAGAGCAGACTGATGTGTGCAGTAGAGCTTGGAAAGAAGGCCAACAGTTTCTTGTCATTTGTTGGCGTTTCTTTTAAGTCTGGGGCTTTTTCAAAAATCTCTGACAGTCCCTCTTAGGAAGCAGTGTGCCAGGTTTCTACAAGAAAAATGCTTAGGGGAAGGTTTTCGAAGTGGGCTCCACCTGTTTTCAAATTCAAAAACAGACTGCCATGGGACTTCCGGGACTTCCTAGACCTCTCCTTTGGGGTTCCCTGTGCCTAAAAGTATTGGCCAGGACTCAGATGAGTTGCACAGGGAAGGGTGGTATCTGGTCTGTCGCACAATCCAGGAGGCAAAACCTAACTTCTTTGTTTCTGATTATCCCTTGCAGGTGTTTCTCCAGGTCTGACCACCTGGCCCTGCACATGAAGAGGCACCTCTGAGGGAGCAGAGGGAAGAATCCTGTAGGCTAAAAGAGGCTTCCAGGCTGAGAGGCGGCCATGGAAGGATGGATGCCTGTACCAGCCAAAGCATGCCATTTTGCTTCCTACCCAGTTACCTCCAGGGGCCTCTCTTTGGAAGGTCTTTTGAGGGCTACAAAAGTCATGTCAGAATCGGCACAGCACCCACCGGTGCATGGTGTTTGGGTGACCCTGGACTCGCCTCGCCACTGGTTCTTAACCTTCTGAGAGGCTCCCGAGCCTTTTGCCGTGAGCATGCGCACTGAGAATGTTAATGGGTGGGATGACTGTATGTTGAGGATCTATTACTGACTGTATGGTGAGGCAGACTTTTTTTTCCCCCTTGTGGTAGCAAATGACTGCAAGAGACAGAAAAAAAAGCAGTTTGAATGTTTTGTGTGTGAGGAGTATACCAAGGGATGAGTTGACCACCAATCATTTCCTGAAGGGTGTCTGCACCTTATTAAAAAAATAAATAAAAACAAACAAAAAAATTAAAAAAAAAAAAAGAAGGAAAAACTTGGAGGGTGGGAGTGGGAACTCAGGACCCCATAGTTGTGAGTGTTAAGGGCAAGGGGGAGCACCTGTCCCCCTTTCCTGTGTGAAAGGGCCTTCTGATGTCTGGTGCAGCTATAGAATGTGCAGCGTGTCAAGTAGCTTGTTTTACTGGCTACGTGGAACTCATTTGTAACCCATTGTATAAGCTGTATTTACAAATAACAGTGGTCATTTTCCCTTATAATACAAAAAAATCGTGCATGGTCTGGGGGAGCTATATACTTTTCCAATTTTAAATTGGGTCTCCAATCTTGATTCCAATTACTAAGCAACTATAAAAAGGTTCAATTTGTTTAAAACAATGATTCCATAAGCCATTTAGGCCTGGCAAGACACAACCCCCAGATCCTTCTGTTTGCTAACACTCCCCATGCAACATGATATTGTGCAGTGAAGGGTTGTATTTTCAATGACTCAGAATTTGAGTTTACTTTTTGGAGAATCTTAAGGTGCCCTTTGAAGAAATTGGACACGTGTCAAATGTCTAAATGCTTGGGCCTGGAAATTACTGGTCTAATGTGACATTAGGCTAAGAACATAAACTTTTTTTCTCAGTCGGGTGGATCAAACCACTAAGCTTAGAAAACGTTTTTCTCATGCAGCTACGTCTCTCTTATTTATGCCTTGAGGACTAATTCTGGTTTTCTAGCTGTTAATGCACTGTTGACCTTCATAATGGTGCCTTATGCAACTGGCCCTTCTGTGGGGTCAAATACAGGGGTATGGGTGATGCATGCTTAATTAAGGCTCTTTTTTCACCTGGCATTGTACTGTATCAATGTATAATATGGAAAAAAGAAAACAAAAAAAAAAACAAAACAAAACAAACAACAACAACAACAAAAAAAAAAACCACCTCTTTAAGATCCTCCACAGTGACAAATAAGTGAAAACTCCTTTGACATGTCAACATGTGTTCATGTCCAACAACTTGACTGTCAGTGTTAAAATGGGGAAAAAATAGACATGATAATTGAAAACTAATCCTGCTACCATGAGACTCTTTTAGAGACCTTGCACAATTGTACAGATCACACACACCGGCTGTATTTATTATGTAACATTTTCACACATATTAAAGATACAGAAGTATAAAAAAATGTCAATATTTTGCTCAAAAGGCACAAGTTTTGAGTATCTGTCTAGCTGTTGGTAATACTGAAAGTATACTGCTTTTTTTTTTTTTGAAAAAAAAGTGGATGAAATTTCTTGTGTATGTATATTTGTGTGTATAGTATGTGTATGTATGTGTGTATATATATATTATATATAGATAATATATAAATATTTTTTTAAGAAGAAACTAGAATGTTTAGCTAGAAAATTCTACAGCCTGTGAAGAAGTATTTCAAATGGCCATAAAGGAGGTTAAAAAAATTGAAAACTATAACCTAACTTTTATAGAGGCTTTATCTTTAATTTAATGATTTGCTGAAGACATTTTCGGCGTTGAGTCTTTTCCACCCTGTTGATTTTGCTCGTCATTATTGGCAAGCCTGGAATAGTAGGGTACCTTTGGCCATTCAGAAGGGGCACGAATGAAGTGCTGGCCAACTAGCTGGACTCAGACACACAAAGGTTTGGATTTTACTTTCAGCCTTACTAGAAGATCTCACCTAAGAGTAAGCTGATCACAGGGATTGTTTTTTAGAATACTTTTTATGCAGATGAAACTATTTTTTCCAGCATGTAGATTCTCCCAGCTTTTTCAAGGAGTACTTTCCTGGAATTGGCATACCGCAGCGAAGACAGCTGATATTTCTGATATTTCATCCAGCTGCTGGCTTTTTGGGTGTGGATCTTTACATATCTATGTATATGTATATATATGTGTGTATATTTATATAAATATACACACATATATATATATATTTATGAGAATGAGTCTGGCTGGGCTGGTATTTTGTTTGATCTTCCTGGAAATGAGCAATGATTAAGCTCACCTAACTGTTTTTTTGTTTTGTTTTGTTTTGTTTTTGTATCTGGGCTGATGAATACATTTCTCTACAGAACTGATTTCATTTTGCTTAAGGGAAAAATGCACTTTTGTTTGGCAATTCAAAATCCAAGCACTTGATATGCTGGGTTTTGGAAAACTCCTTTTTTGGCCCTGCTGTGTGCTTATCCATAACAATTCCATTAGGTAAGAAGGTAAACAGAGAGGAAGAAAACTTGTGCTGGCTAGTCTCACTTATGAAACATCATGGATGTTGTTTGACTGGGTGGGGCTGGGTGCCGTATATGTCAATGCCTGTAATTTTCATAATAAGCAAGTACATTCTGTTCAGGTGATAACTGAGCCTCAATCAAGCAGAACTTTTGCTTGAAATAAAAAAAAAATTTCTATTAGTGAAATTTCTTTATTTCTTTTTTTTGAAGCACCCTGTTATCTAAAGAATCTTTGTAAGATTTTTGTAAAATTTTGTTTTACAAGATTTTATTTGAAATTGTTTTTTGCGAGATTGTTATATTTCTGTATGAATGTATTTTTTATTCGAATAACATAAAAAGAATTCTTATCAGCATCTGGAGCCTGGTTGTTTTTCTGGGGTGCAGTTGGGGGAAGGGGGATGTTAACAAATTCCTGCTGTGTTACTCAGCCTGGCTTCCTCCCCGGGAAATCACCATTGTGCAATTCTAAGGGCCATTTGCCTAGCTCAGTCGCTGCCTTCCTTGTCTTCCCACTTACCACAGCTGTCCCTGGAGCTAGAGGGAGGCTTTTGACATTGCTCCCCCCACCCTTCAAATGTACTGAATGTGTTCCAAAGCCTGGCAAAAACAGCCCCAGGCTTTTGGGGGCACAATAGGAAGAACTTGTTGCATTTTTTTCTTCCTGTCACTCAAGCCAAGGAGACTATTACAGTGCAGAGGCCTCTGCACCGTGACTAACTGCTGGCTCCCTTTCACTTCAGAAATCCAGCAAATTTTGTTCACTTAGCTGTTAGAGATAGGCTAGTCTTTCTGGATGGAGCTGGCCTCACACCTGGATGACTCCTGTCTGGGAAGGATAGAAGTCATCAGCAGATGCCAAAGGAAGTCAGGCCAGAAAGCCATCCCCGTGGACTCAAACCACTTTTTCCTGCTCCCAGAGTTCCCTGGTTAGTTTCCTAAAGTAGGGCAGAAAGTCAAGATTGCCTTCTCCTCATGTGATTTTATAACTTATGAAAAAAGGCNGGTAAAATGCATTACTTAAGATAAAATAGGCAGCTTATTGTCTCAGACAAATGCTTTTAGTAGCTTGAGATGTTGGCCCCAGCTTCACTGTGCGGATCAGTGTGAGAAATGCATCTTGGAATCCGTTTTCAGATTCTATAAGCCAATCAGTAGTCACAGAGTAAAATCAGTAAGTTTCTGTGGGACCAGCTTCAATGCNTTCTCCTTAGTTCCACAGAAAGGGTGGTCTCCATTTTAGGTGTGGTATAATTATTTACTTCACAGTAGGTCTTCAATTTGCTAAACATGTAGGGTTTATGGGAATTGCCTTTAATTTTATAATGAGGGAGGAGAAATTTAAATGTGTACCCAGATTAGGAGCTTTGGGACTTTTTTTTTTTCCTGTAATTGTAAAAATATCAGCAAGTTGGAAGGGATTTGCAGTGGGGCGGGGCATACAGAGCTGGGGACATTTTTGCCAGCATTCATGGGTGTGTGGCGTTCTGAAGCACATGTCAGGGTGACTAACAGTTAGATTCCTTTGACTGAACAGTCTAAATAAGTCAATAATGCATTCTCTCTCAGCTACTATTAAGACTGGACCACGTTGTCATGCGAAGTCTGCTGAAACTGCTAAGTTATGTTCAAATAAGGCTGTTAGGAGAACCGCTGTGCAAGGAGTCAGCCNCAGACTTAGGATATTTATAGAAGTATAAGACATTTTCAGTCTGCTTAACAAAGTTTTTGAAACCTAGCTAAAAGGAAGGGAGCACTTTGGCTCCAACGAGCTGCGTACTTTGGGGACAATTTGCTCAGCAACAATGGGCCTCCATTTGCTCCTTGCTAAAATAGTTCAGGCTGGGTCACATGAATCTAGCATTTTCTATATAGCACGACCATTCTGTGGTCTGTGAGTGTAGGGTGGACTTCAAATTACATGTTCACCATCCTCAGAGTTCTTGGCTCAGACCTAGGAAAGTTTCTCCTCTGCCACAGCAGAAAGTATTGTTGAAGAAAATTGCTTTGAAAATGGAAAACAGAATGTTCTCAAACTGCCCATTACTCCTTTAATTAAAGTTAAATTCTTCGGGCATTTGATGCTTGACAACATATAATTTTATTTAATTAAAAAAAAAACTTCTTTGAAAAGTGCTATTGTATCCATAAAGGAACCTCTAATCTTCCCAGCTCTTCCAATCCATCAAATCTATTCCTTATCTACTAGGGCCTTTGTACTGAGGGCAATGGAAGTGACTAATGTCTCTTACCTATATATTATATTGCCATAAAAAAACAAAGCTTCCATATGCAACTCCTTTTTTATGTATGTGTTATGTCATCAAGAGCTATTTCTTAATATTTCCTTATTATTTATTTATGTGTTTATGTGAATATATGTTTATATGTTTGTATGCAGATTTACACATCTCTCTGTGTGTGTGTGTGTGCGTTTATAGTTTAGAGAGAGTATCAGGTGCCCTCCTCTATCATAGCCCTCCTTTGAGGCAATGTCTCCCCTGAACCTGGCTAGGCTGGAAGGCCGCATACCCCAGGGATCCTCCTGTCTCCACCTGCTTCAGAGTTGGGGTTGGAGATATTTGCGTGGGTGCTGAGATCTGAACTCTTGTCTTCACGACTGCAGAACTAGTGTTCTGAATGCCTGAGCCCTCTACCGAGCCCCTGAGCTATTTTATTTTTTAACCACTCCCTTTGTGAGCTGGATGATTATCATTTCAAAATTTGATGATGACAGTTCTCACCTTATTATGCCTTAGTCAGGAACTGGGAAATAATATGTTTATACATTCATTGCGTATGCATGTATATACATGTATATATGTGGTACTCCATACAGTAAATGATATGCCCATTTCACAATTGAGGAAAACTGAGGCTTCAAGATAGTATGCCACTTGACTGAGGTGCTGCATTCCAGAAACACCAATCTCACTGTTCTGGCCCAGCTGCCTTGGATGCCAAAGACCATTTTTTTTTGAGCATCACCCCACCTTGTTCCCTATCTTGCCCAACCTCTCATGAGAGTCTTCTGTTCAGTTTACAGGATTCACCTAAAAGTGCTGTTACATTTATGAAATAGAGACAGAGCATCTTCACAATTAAGAGTCACTAAAGCTTTAAGTCTTGTAACCTTAAATAAACAGAAGTCAACGTTTCAAATTGCTTTCCAGATATGAGACAGATGGCATGTGTTTATTTTTAATGCTTAAGAATAGAGAGAGCACCATCAGGGATGTGACATCCTGCATTCATTGGCAGGAATCACCTAATGCACACAGTGAAGGTACAAAGAGAAGAAAATGAGGCTCGTGCATCATGCAAACGAGGCAATCCAGCAAAGTGTATTTAACTAGATTTATTTTATAGCAGGGTCTTTCCATTTCACTCTAACTAATTTTAATGAGGATTCTCCAAATGTCTGTGAATGAAAACAGACAAAGGGGAGGACAAATTTGGGTGCCTTGTGTCCTTTCAGGAGCCACTTTGGGCTGAACAGTCACCGAGGAATCTTCAATGAAAGACAGATTGAATCATAATCCATAATGTCAATAGGAGACCCTTGCAAACTCCAGTTCAAACGCTATATGCCTTATATAGTCCATGCAAGGGGNAAACTATCACATAAACTCTAGAACTGGTCCTTAAATTGAGANCTCCTGAGTACAATATGCCATGTACAATTAACCTCAAAAAAAGTCTCTGAAATCCACAAATAATAAATGGAAACACATTATGCTACAAACGATCGTTTCTCCAAAATGTGTGCCCTTTGTCATGACAAAGCACATTTGTAATAGTCATGTGTNAACTAAGCTAAGCTCTGTCCCTTGGATTTCTTAAGTTTCACATTACCACACTTCTTTCTGGTTGTGCAAGACTGGGTTCCAGTTGTGTAGGATGGTTAATGGCACATACTGGCATTATCAATTAACTCCCTCAAGCCAGGCACCTTACCCAAATGTCATTTTTCTATTTGTGTTGGTGAGGAGAGAAAACAGGATAGGTACGTCAACAATGGCATGCAGTGTGGCAAACCTCTTACAGCCAGGAATTTGAAAAATCCAACCCTGCTCTCCCTACCTTTGCAAGTATAGTGCCATCCACTGTAAAATAGCTTATGTATTTATAAGGCCAAAGGCTGTCTCATGATGAGACATACTTGAGTTTCTGTAGCTTTCCATTTCACAAGTCTAATTCTTCATAGTAAGATTGCTTTTGAGCAAAGTTCTTCCTTGAAAAAAAAATAAGCTTTTATTAATTCTTTGAGAATTTTATATAAGGTATTTTGATAGTATACTCCTTCCCCCAACTCCTCTAAGATCCTCCTATTCAATTTTATGTTTTCTCTCTCTCTCTCTCTCTCTCTCTCTCTCTCTCTCTGTTCCTGTCTCTCATATAATTTATTTACTTAATGTAGATTAAAGAGAATAATTTATGGAGATATTATTAATGTCTAACTGAAAATTGATCTATAATGTTCCATATTTAAATATTTATTTGTCACCATATGTAGACATAAGACAGAGAGTAAGATATAGGAGTTGAAAGTCCTGTCTCAAGGCACTCCTGACAATATCCCTTGGATACAAGGAGAAGTAAACTAACAGTTGAATGGAGACTTACTGCACAAAGCTTTGACACCTGTATTTGCCTCACTAGACATTGCCCCATCTTCTGGGCTTCTTCAATGTCTCAGGAACTTCCTGTTCCAGCCAGGTTCAAGTGTGGCAGAAGTAAGGAGCTATGAAACTCTCTTTACCTTACAAAGAGGTTGACAGGGTTTTAAATGGGAGACCTGCTCATAGCTTCTGATTCAGTATTAATGATCATGACCTGGACACTGAACTTCCGGCACTTAGATAATGAGGGACATTGTTGTTAAAGACTTGTGTGTTGTCATTGTTAGTGTGGGCAGAACCTGATAGTCAGACAACTGTACAAGGAAGTGTGGAAGGTGGCACCTAAGCACTTCACAGTCCCTTCTTTAGTTGTGAATTTCCTTGGAGACTTGTAACAGTAACACAACCCAGGAGCCACTGTTCCCGATGGGATTTGTAGATGGATGTGCAAAGACTGGTCACTTGTCTCATGGCTGTTGTAATCACTGGGAACTGGTCCTGTACTGAATCTATAAGAAAATACTTCACTCACTTTAGACCTGTGTTGTTTTTTTTTTTTAAACCCCTTTTCAGCTGATTTTTCTCATCTCTGAAACAGATACAGTGCAAGGCCATCAGGACTTGTTGGAGTTTTAGAGATAAGGTAAATGGAGAACTAGACCCAGAATATAACCAATAGTTGACAATTGATCATCACTATTGTTAAGGTATAGTAGATACCTATTTCCTAAGCAGGAAAACAATTTTCATTCTTCCCACTAAATTTAATTATACATGGATATTTCNCCTTCCCCCAAAGATCAGCAATAGACATCATTTACTCAAGCTTAACTTTTGACAGCGTAACTTCCTTGTACATTCAGGGGATAAACACAGACTGTTGTGCTATTTCTTAATGACCTACAAAGTAGTTTCCTTTGAAAAGTCTTACAGCACTGCTGAAATCTTTCAGGAAGGAAGTTCTACAAGTCTTTGAATAAAACACTCTTGAGTCAAAATCCAGGAACATAAGGTCCATTTGCAGAAGGGAATTGGCCAATAGACCTCAAAAGGAGCTAAATTCACTTTTGTTTTAACAAAGGACAAAGGGCCCAGAAGCCCCAATTGTTACTACCATTTTCATAAGCACTTGTGAACCTGGAAGGGAACAATTCTGACTCAGGTGACTCAAGTCATTATTAAACAGATGCTGTGTCAAGGTCATCCAGCATTATTGTATTATTTATTATCACATTCTTTCCAATGAAATGAATAATCAGTGCCAGCTCCTCATACATTGCCTTGTATGCTGTATGTTAGATGCCAATTTCATTTGGCATGGGTTCTATCCAATTATAACTGACATGCTTGCATGTCTATACACTTGGTTCATTTCCTTTATTTCATTCTGTATTAATTAATTGGTTTTTGTTTCCTTGCTTGTTGGTTATTTTTGCTGAACATCTTCCTATGAGCATCACTCCCATGGTTGTACAGCCTGAGCCTGTGCCTTCATTATCCTTGGTTACCATAAAATATCACAATTTTTTTTGTATGATTATATGATTCCTTACATATTTGTAGAATAGTCTCATGGACAGCTCTCTGTTTCCANGAACATGGGATCAGGTTGTCCATCTAAAAAACAGTGGACTGATGTGCACCTAATGGCCACTATCATCTAATGAGTAGTGAGGAGTAAGCAAGACACCATTAGCATTTTGCAGGAGCAAACAAGACAATGAATTCATATAGTTAGAGTTAGCAGAGACAGATATAGACCAGCCCATCTCTTTCCACTATTTTTTAACTGTACTAAAAATACTACACTATTTAAAAATACTNCACTATTTTTAACTCTTTTGTTAACTTTTCAAATTAGATGCTACAGAAGGGGCAGTGTACCAAAACAAAATGTATGACAGAACAATGACTGTGTTCTATTGTCTTCTGATTGGATTCTGCACTTACTTTTCATTACCTACCAATGACCTTCATGCAAGCCAGCAATAGGTAATCCGAAAACCAATACTATCACTCAGCAAGTAGTGATTATCTATGAAATTTTCATTTAAACTCAGTATGTATATGTATACACCTCATATTGGGAGTCTTTTTTTTCCCATGCCATGTGGCTTTTAGAGGACATCTGCTTAAACTGTGGGTTACAATATTTGAGGGGAAAATCATTTAACTGAATGTGAGGGTTGTAAAAGATTTGGCAGTAATAAAAGGTTCCTGGACATACTATGACAAAAAAAATTAATTCAAAATCAAATGTATAATGAATCTGAGGTGTTTCTGCAGCCTTCTTCCGTGTTACAGCCTGAGAGTTCACTTAGGTCTTGGTGCTCAGCTCACAGTGTGTGTGCTTTTGTTTTGAATGCCACCATACTGCAGCTACATAACTCCAGTGAACACTGGGACATTTGGGTTCAGAGTTAAGACTACGCATATTATGAATGGCAGAAATTTCGCTGCATGCACAGGGCTTTCTGCTATAATAGAAACATAATGGTTTAATTACAAAGAGCACAGACNTTTAATAACTTCCTATGGTCATTTCTTAGCATGTAGAAATCAAATTAATATATCATTGGACTCTATTGTGTCAGAATGCTTGGTTTTGAAAATTACTATTTGAATCACTGACATGAGTTTCATGAAAATTTTCCATCTAATTTTGGCTTGGGATTGGGATTGAATTTCCTTTAATTGCTGAAATGGTTCTAAATATACGTCTCCTGTTNTGTGAGACACACTTACNCAAAGCAACATTCTCGGCATAGATAATTATAAAATCAAAATATTGGTCAACTCAGGAAAACATCAAAAACACTCTAAGCCTTGTAATATCAAATATTTAGCAAAGAATTTAGTAAAAATTTAACTCTTTATGTTAAAATAGACATAATTAATATACTAGTTTGCTCTCATCCTTAATAAATGGTAAAATCACAAGGATCCAGGAACTGTTTCTAAATACATTACCTCATTATTTATTATCAATAAATGTTTGATTTCTATATTAACTTTATAAGCTATATATCTAGGGTGGCATAGAGATTTCTCAGGCAAAATGGAGTCATGAGTGGAAAAAGTCCAAGAAGCTGTGCGCTATAGAAGCAGAGGGTGGAGGCAGACTGGGATGTTTTCTCCTCTCGTTAAGCTTCATTTATATCCTGACCTCTCCTGCCAGGTTTTTAGACCCTCTCTCTGTATGTCTGCCCTTTGCTTCTTATTTGCATCTTATTTGGTACTTCACACAAGATAACCTGATTTCCTTTCTCATTGACAATGCACAGGCACAAAGTTCATACCTAAGGGAAGGTAGTGTGTGCAGAGGGAGCCCACATGTCACAGTATTCATTAGACTCAGTGCTCAGTAAATATCTTCTGCTTTTGATGATGATGATAATGATGATGATGAAGATGATGA
>LZPO01097702.1:30319-42739 GCA_001675575.1 Neotoma lepida
TCTTAGAGAACTGCATGTTTTTCTATGGCCTGAGTGGAGGGAAAGCTATGATTAGGGATCTGTGAATTTTATTTGCAGACTTTCAGTTCTGCCCTAATTTGGTTGAAACTGTGGGTTCCGTCTTTCATTTCCTGTAACAAGTTTATTGCTGAGAGCAGCTTCTGAGCACTTCTATGCAGCTCCAATGACGGACAACTGCATCATGGGCAGCAAGGTCCTCGCAGTGTCCTCCAGCAGGGAGATTGGGGGAACAAGCAAGTCTTGATGGAGGTCTCCAGTCTGTTTGGAGGCACTTCTAGAGGGAGGAGCAAGTGCTGTAAGAGGAGATTTTGTGTTAATGGCATGTGCACTTTCTCCCACAACCTCNTGCACAACCAGAGTCTGAGACCAAATGCAGAAGTCGTGAATGGAAGATGTNACTTCAGCTGCACATGGAGCTGTGGCTGGAACACAAGCTGACAAAGGAAGGTTCAGGGGAAATCAAAAGTGGTCAGATGTTTGNAGCTCAGATTGAAAGCTGGAGAGAAATGAAATCAGAGAGAGAGAGGGAGAGAGGGAGGGAGCAAGAGGGAAAGAAGGAAGGGAGGGAGGAGGAGAGAGAACTAAGGGGAAAGGACATAGGGAAAGAGGAAGGNAGGAGAAAGGAAGGAAAGGNAGAAAGGAAAGAGAAAAGAGGGGAGTGTGCTTCTCTNTTCTTTAAGAAAGAAAATATTGGCAGCCATTAGCCTTTGGTGTTCTGCTTAATAAGGGCCAAATAAATGGTTTGAAAAATAATACTTCTTTGAGACNGTGTTTGGTGAAGTGCAATGGTCTCTCAGGATGGAAATCTTGAAGGATACCACACTTCTCTTCCTTTTCTGCAGCTTTTGTCACCTGTTTCCCAGGATCTTTAACAGGCCTAAAAACCTGTTACAATCACTCAGAATTGTCGAGAACATATTTAGGTATCAATATAAAACGTCTTTTTAAAATTATTACTATCTCAATTTAATGAACTTGGAGAGCAACCAAGAATGCCAGTCTCTCTGACCCTCAGCCCGTGTCTTGCTTGATGCTGGCATCTGAAGTGGGTCTGTGGCTACATNTTGAGTCCAGGTCTNCTCCCAGGGAAAGTAAGTGATAGCAAAAGGGAAGTGGCAGGAAGTGGCAGGGAAGATGTTGCTTCTGGCTCTCAGTGGGCTCCAGGGAAGCCCTGCATTCAACCTTGCATATTTTCAGATGAGTAGAATGTGATGTNTACAAACTTCTCAGCTCCAGAGACAGTGGGAGACTTGGGACAATGTCGGGGCAGAAAGAACATGATATATAAGTATTCCNTTCTCCTAAATCATACCGGTGCTTAAAATTTCTGTCAAAAGGAGCCATCTCATGCATCACTGTAGTAACATGTCTTTTCATCTTTGATGGTTTTCCTTAAACAGCTGACTTGACATTTTCACCACTTTCTCTTTATCCACTAGCATCTCTTAGTCCTACCTTCTATCCAAATTCTCTCCTTCATTCATCCATATGCAGGCTTGAAATGTAGCCTCCAGATTCAGAGTCCCTTTAGACCATTGGCCACTCTTTTGAAAATATACTCTTGACTCTGTCCTCAGAGGGTTATGANAGAAAGCTTTGGGAACACAGTTTGCATCTGTGCACCTGATAGCTAAACGTTTTGTGCTGGGCACNTGACTCAGTAGGTAGAGTGTTGGCATAGCATACCACAGGCCCAGGGTTTGATCCCCAGTGCCACCTTAAAAACCTAGGTCATTCATGGTGCACAAGCTGAAGACCCAGGACTCCAGGGTGAAAGGATAAGGAGCTCCAGGTCACCGTTATCCTTAGTCTCAGCCTGGCAAAGCTGGGCTACATGAGACCTTGTTTCTAAACAGCAACAAAGTTGACTTTGCTAAATAAGCTATCTTCTGTATTTCCCTTCCTTTCCTTTTTGTTTTCTTCCCTACATCTCTCCTCCCCTCGCCTCCCTCCATTCCACCTTGTTTCCTTCTCTCTGGTCCTCCTCATTCCCTCCTTTCTTCTCTTCCTTCTATATTAGAAACTGTTTGCTGGAACTCGACCCTCTCTTGTGAGGTGCTTTCTGAACAGAGATGAGGCAGGTCGCCTGCAATGAGAGGTCAGTTGAGTCATTTTGTTCTCCCGGGGTTCTGAGAAATGTATGCATGGTTAGAGGGCTGTTAGCACAAAGCTTCTCAGAATCACCCTTTTTGACTAATGATGACAAACTACACTTTTGTGAATAATGCTGGAGTAGTCCCTTTATTTCAATAGCTAATTAGTTGTTGCCATGGCAAAAACAAACAAACAAACAANACACTCAAACCACAAAAACGAAACAAAGCAAAAAAGCCCGAAACAAAACAGAAGATCAGTAGGAACTATAAGAAGATGGTTTCCCTTTGGTGCTGCCTGGAAATCCTGACACATCATTAATAAGACTGTGAGGGGTGGGAGACAGCTCATTTGGTAAAGTGCTTGCCTTAGGAGAGTGAAGACCAAGTTTGATCCCCAGTATTTATGCAAAAAGCCAGGCATGTTCAATGTACTTTTAAAACCCAGTGTTAGGGAGGCAGAGAAAGCTTGCTGGTCAGGCAGCTTAGTATATTTGGCAAGATCCAGGCCAGTGTTAGACTGTGTCACCAAAAAAGATGGACAAACCTGAAAAACAAAACATGTAGTTGTTCCTGGCTTCCATATGTGTGTCAAGATACAAACATGCACATCCTCGCCACTTCCACAAACTATAAGATTGTATTTGTATTGCCTTATACCTGAAGTAGGGTTTTCATTTGACCCCAACATGGAAGATACACAGAGACCCACCCACTAGGACTCTTTCATTTCCTCAGCATCCTTTTTAGTTCCCCCCATAAAGAGCAGTTGTTCACCTAGGAGAGCACAGATGCAGAGGTAGGTTAGCTCTGAGAATAATCGTCTAGGAGACTGTTAGTTTGTTGCAAAACTGNAAGCAGATGGCCAAATACAGCCATCACCAGGAGATATTTAATATCTGAAGAAATCACAATGGTGGAGCAGGGATTGACACTGACGTTCTGCAAGAAAACAAAGCCAACTGACCAACCACTNTGCAACACCAGCCTGGGCAGCTGGAGACAAGCAAGCTCTCACAGATGTTGCTGCTCTTTTTTTTTTTTTTTTTTTTTTTTTTTTTTTGTCTAGAAAACACAATGTTCCCCGTTTTTCATCTCCCTTCACATATTTATTGGATTTTTCACATTATTCCATTTGCTTAAAGTTCCAGAGAATAAACATAATAACACCATTGATTGAAATAATTAAAATAGATAGCTTCAATAACAGCAGAACCAAACAGCAATGAAGCAACTGACTTTCCTTTTATCATTCTCTAGGGAGGTTGACTTTTAAAAGGCAGTGTGTTCTGCTGTTAGAAACGGCAATGTCACGATGCAGAAAGCTCCATAGGCACAGGCAGGAGCTGTCTTGCTCTTGAGAGACCCAGGCACCTGCACAAGACTCCACTGTGGTCCTTCGTTTGTGGCAGGAAATCTGTTCCTTCTGGGAGAAGCTCATTCTGTGAGTTTAATTACATCCTAGAGGTGATGTGCACAGCATCATGCTGGAAACAGTCTCGGTNTTTGCCTTTTAGTAAATGAGTTAGCTTTAGACGTTCACGCAAGATGAATAATAGAGAATTTTATTTCCCTTTTAGGGAAAACTACCCTTATGAGAAAATCTTAAAAAAAAAAATCACATGATCAACCAATCAAGAACATTAACATAATAATAGGAAAACCAAAGTAGAAGAACGTGCTCTGTTCCCCTTGGAAAGGATCTCTCTCTAGGCTAATGTTAAGACATAGAGCTGTGAAACCCTGACCAAGAACTTCTAAGTAAGGTCCTCCTTAGGGAGATGGCAACTTTGCAAATAGGCAGAGTTTCAGCAAAGGCCATTTCTTTGTCCTAGTTGATCTTTGGTTAATTTGAGTTTTCCTCTTCTGCCTTTGAGTGTGTCTCTGTAAGTACCCCCATGTATGCAGTTGCATTGTGTGTGTGTGTGTGTGTGTGTGTGTGTGCGCGTGTGTGTAAACCAGAGGACACTTGGACACCATTCTTCAGACACCATTGAGATAGATTTCTTACTGAGCTAGAACTTGCCAAGTAGGCTAGGCTGGTTGGCCAGCTAGCCAAAGGTAGATTTCTCTGTCTGCACATTCCCAGCTCTGGGATTACAAGTGTGCACTACCATGCCCATCTTGTTCGTCTGTTTTAGATGGATTCTATGGATCAAACTCAGGGCCTCAGATCTGTAATGCAAGCCCTTCTCAGCCACCTGCTGAGTCCCTGGTGTTTACTCTTAAGTAAGGGTTTCTCCTCTACTACTGCTGGGCCCCATTGTGTTGTACGAGTAGAAAATTGATTCTGGTTGCTCTTTCATCCAACCTTTAACCATCCCTGTGGCGTCCACTTTTGATGTCATAGGAAACATTCTTCTCTTTCATACCTTTCGCTCCAAAGACAGTCCTGGTGGCTTAGGATTCCAACAGTTTAAGAACTAGGACAATGGGAAGAAATGTGGCTGTTTAGGAGTCCAGATACTCTTCCAGACCTCAAGGGAGTTACTGATAAGAGCCTAAAGTGAAGGCTCAAGCTGTAGCCAAATCAGCTCATCTCATCTCTGGCTGTCTTAAGATCAGGAACCCCTGGGATAAGGCAGGCAAACAACCTGAAGGACTTTGGTAGCTAGACAGCAGAGGCTCTTCACAACCCCTTTGAAGTTTGGGGTCTGATAAACCAGCCATGTCTCCAGGTTTGCTGTTTAATTTGTGCCTTGCAGCTTACCCGCCTTGCAGCTTACCCTGGAGACAGATTATTTCTACCCAAATTAATAATAATCTAAGCGTGTAGGGTAGGGATGCTGCCCAAAGACAGGAAAAATGAAAAAAAAATCTACTGGGATATTGGGATAAGAGAAGATAAGTGTATATGGTATGTGTGGAGGACTCTTACCTCATTCATCATATATAGACCATCTTCTATTTGAACAGCCAGACTCACTTCCTGCCGTACCTGTGAAGCATCTCCTGGTGGCTGGGTATCTGTATGCACTCTGGGTTTCTGCATAGCTCAGCTTTGTGAGTCACAATGGTCCCATCTCAGACAGACAGTGATTAGGAGATCTGTGACTCAAATAGCATAATGCATTCTTTTTTGTCTGCACAGGATTGTACTATCTGATACCACGGGTTACAGCTCAACCTGCAGAGGCAATCACTTTGATTTTTGTAAGGTTCTTGAATGAATCACACCAGAGAATGGCAAGAAAAAAATTTTTTTTAGTATTCACCTCCACTAGGAGAACTGTTGAACAAAGAATTCATGTCTAAGTAAGTTGTCTAAGACTCTCTTTGGATGCCTTTTAGAAGTGACNAAGTTTGAAGGATGATGTCATAATATAAGCTCTTCCGCACTTGATAGTAAATAGGAGCATGGCAGTGACTCAGCGGGAACCAGACTGTTTGTCCCACAGAGTTCAAAGTCTGCTATTCTGTGAAGCCAGCCCTTTTCCTGGAGAGAGCTTGCTATGCCTCCGGCCTCTTCAGGTCAGGGTTCTCTCACCAAATGCCCGCTTGGCTCCTTTTACCATCTGCGGAGGAGGCACAAAAATACAAGAACTCTCAGAATTGCCTTTAACTTTTATTCAACTCAATGGATCCCATGTTAATGCATTGTTTTTGTTAGGGAGTTTGGGTTTTCAATCATTGCCAATGAAGATTCAGGGGTAAGGCTCAAATCTTCAGAAACTATAGCAAAAATCTAATCAAGGCTGATTCTGAGTAAGACAAAAAGGTGTTCAAGTTGGTGGCACTGACGTAGATGTGATTAGCCCTCTGCTAGAGGAGGAAACGGAGGCTGGGGCAGTATCTGGGGTCACCTAGGGTCACACNTCACTGGCTTCTATTTGCAACCAACAGGTTAATGTTTATCATTGGCTGCACCTGTTTTCCACTCTCGTGAAAACAGATCCAACAGCCAAGAAAACACCGCTTTGTAAGAGCTGATCAGAGCAATGGCCAGAATGAACTTAAAGGCCCCAAGTTATACACATAGAATCATTTCCTGTATATATTATATAGTTTTGTATAATTTATAGATTTATTATATTCATTTATTAAAGTTACATTTTTGCCTCCTTCTGTCTCTCTTTCCTTCCTCCTTTCTTCCNCCTTCTCTCTTGCCATCTCATAGTTCCTTCCTTTTACCCTCCCTTCTCCTTTCCTTCCCTTTTTCCTTTCTTCCTTCCATCTTCCCTTTCGACAGGGTCACATGTATCCCAGGCAGCCCTCCCTATTCACTATGTAATCAAGGATGACCTGAAACTTCTTATCCTTCTTCCTCTACCTCTGCAGTACTGGGATTTTGACAAGTGTCACCACATCTAGTTTTTCTGTTTTGGTTTTTTGCTTTGTGTGTGCTGGGGATAGAATGTAGCACTCAACCAACTGAGCTACCTCTCCAGCCCCTCTTGACTTTTGTCTTATTCCACTTATATTCTGATAATAATTGGGAGGGGGTTAAACAATAAGCAGTGATTTCTCAGCATTCATAGGTGGGAACTCCAAGATCAAGGATGGCAGATACAATGGCTCGTTGAGAGCCTGTTTTCTGATTCTTATTTTTGTATTTTCTTTCAGTGCTGGGAATCATACTTGGGCTTGTGCATGCCAGGCAAGTTCAGACAAGTCNTCTGCTGCTGAGTTGCTGCATTCCTAGGCCATCTCCTGGTTCCATCTCTTGGTTCTTTGATGGCGACTTCTGTGTCTTTGACATTATGGAAGTAGAGAGAGATACATACCTGGCCTTTATTCTGAGAGCATGGATTCCATTCTGGAAAGCTTCTCCTGTATAACCTAATAACCACTCAAAAGCCCTACTTTTTAAAACCAAAATTTTGCAGGCTAGGATTTCAACATATAAATATTGAGACAGTATCAAATATTCTGTCTAAAACATTTTCCAAATAGTTCATATAGGATTTCTATATCTGATGTTATGGGTCAGATAATTCTTTGTCATGGAAGACTATCTTGTGTACNGTAGGTTGTTAAAAGATGTTTCTGGCCTCCATGTTCTAGAGGCCAGAGAGTCTTGTTTTAATTTAAAAAATCCAAATTATTTCTAGCTCTTTCCAAGCATCTCCTGCCTAAGTTGAATTAGGAGCCATATCCTTCCAGATGAGTACTATTGCTCATGTCTTAGTACAGTCATAGCCCTGAGAGTATACATCTTAGTTTAAATATCAGATATGTTGGCAGTTAATATGCCAGGAGCTGCTTGCTGGTCACCTGGAGAGCAAACTTTTTTTTTTTTGTCTTCACTCTCTACTATTATGTGGCCTGAGCAACCTCCTCAGGTTTCATTATGATTTTTGTTTGTTTGGTTTGTTTATTTATTTTCCTCTTTTGTAAACTGTAAAAAGCTTTTAAACCCTATGCTGAAGCCTGACACCTGTTCTGAATTGTTTAGTACTCTATATAATAACACTGTGGTCCTAAACAAGATCTGATAGGATTATGTGATTTTTTGGGCCTCTTTCTGATTAAAAATTTCTTTTCCTTTCCTAAGTGGGGGAGGATGGATCTGTAGTCACCCCTGGGATGAATTCATACATCATCTTTTGAAATATCTAGAAAAATATTCTTATAGGACATTGCCTTCAATAGAGTAAGATTTTCTCTGTTCTCAAAAATGGCTTTATTAAAGGAACCGCATGATGATGAGATCTATTGAATTCATGATGTAGTCAGTATAATATAAAAAGCACACGTTGGGACATTTAATCATGGAGCTTGTGATTCATTGCAAAGAGCCTTGAACATGGTGACTGACATGGCAATGTGGGCATAGCATGAGTCAGACCCCCTCCCATCCTTCCAAAGGCCATGGAGGTTGGGCAGGAGTGCCTTACAAGCACCTGTTTTCCTTGTACTACAGTATCTCTTTCACCTCCTGTTGTCATCTCTATACAATGTAGATCCATCATGCAGGGGTTTCTCCACAGGATTCTGGCTTTTAGTGTATGACTTTATGGAATGATTTCTTNCTCTTTCCAGTTGAAAGTTCATCCTGGGCCATTGAGGATACATCTTTGAAGACAGTTGCCAGGAGTGGAAGACTCATGTATTTGATATCTGAACGTGGTCTATGTTAAGTCTTTGTATTGTTGTTGTTGAATTTTTATGAAAATGGATCTATTCTATTTAGGCTGAAAAGATGGGTTTGACTTAAGTAGGATCCCAAGCATTTTACGAAAACTTTTGAAAAGGAAGACTAATCTGAAGTGAGATAATCTGTGTTATTTTCTGGCCAGGAAAGGAAATGTTACTACTATTGGGCAACATAATTTCATATGATGGAAAATATTTCTTTCTGTAAAAAAGACTATGAGTAAAACTTAATAGGAATATAGTTTAAAATAAAAATATGTCCCCAGCGTTTTGTACTAAAACTATTACTGAAAAAAATAAAACAAAACAATGGAAAAATGCCAATGAGAATTCATAGCAAAGCAAAGCAAAGCAAAGCAAAACAAAACAAAAAAACAATAAATAAAGCACCTTTGCATACAATGAAANTCAACCACTATGATATTTCTTCAAGCTATAACATTCAAAAGTACTCTAAACATCATATAAATATGCAATTATTATTCTCTTAACCAATTATATGATTTTCTATCTCAGTAAAAGACGATATTATTCATAGTTTTTGTAATTGACTTATATTCAGTGTTAAACTCTTGGAGGGCAGCTTATAAAATCAAACAACTTGGTATCATTTTCTTAGCTCTAATACAGTTTGATAACACAAGCTTGCTTTGCTTTCTCAATTTTCTTCATTCGAATGAAAGTACACGGAAATATTTGGAACAGCACCAGAACCCGTGAATTTCCCTTTTGAAAGCTCTTACAACATGACTCATACAACCGATCTCAGAGTCTGGGAGAAACCTAGTCGATGGAACTAGACTTCACTGGGCCCAGTAAAACACACAGCACAAACCAGTCTTCAATTACCCTTGAAAGGATGCAATGCGGAAGGGAGCCAGGTAGTCTGGGGTTCCAGGAGGATGCAGAGGCCTTCCTTTATTTCTGAACTGTGTATGGAGGGAGGGAGACAGAGAGAGAGAGAGAGAGAGAGAGAGAGAGAGAGAGAGAGAGAGATATGTGTTTTCTTACTCATAAATCATTTCTTATGTTTAAATGTGCTCCATATTATCTACAATCTCAATTTTGTTTGATACAGAGGAATACTAGAAGCACAGGAAACATTGTCACTTGTGCTTATGAGTGAAGGTGTGCACCTTTGTCAATTGGATCAACCATGTTCACTCTCTCACTCCACCTTCTTCTCTCTACCCTTTTAGTATCTTGCTAAAAGCATCAAATATTCACTGTATAGTGTGTTTAGGCTAAATACTTGTTTTTATATGTCATAGTCTGGCATTTTATAAATATAAATGGAGATACGGAAATAAGCAATACACTAGAGAATTTGATGCTTTCTTTCCCATCCCAAGATAAATTAAAAAAAAAGAATAAATAGATGATTGATAGGTAGAATATAAGTAGCTAGATAGGTAAGTAGATGTCAGATAGAAGTTTAGATAGATACTTGACAGATATTAAGTAGATAGTAGGTAGTTGATATGTAGATAGATGATAGATAACAGACACTATAGATACCTAATAGCTAGCTGATAAATGGATGATATTTGATTGAGATGATTGATAAATAGGTAGGTATGTAGGTAGATAGATAAGTAGATGGATGGATAGATAGATGATAGTGTTAGAAGAGGTAGACAGACAGATGGACAGAGCAGCATAATATTGAGGTGGAAATGATTAGAGATAAGCCATACAAAGAAGTGCCAAAGTAAAAGAAAAATGGTGATTTTTTTTCCAAGTTCAATGAGCTATTCTAGTATTTAATCCTAGGAAGTGCTTTCCATACATATGCTAATCAAATGTTCCTTAAAAAGTCAAGCTTCAGCACACAAAGAAATTTCAATGCTTTTGATAAATACATGTCAGCTATCAAAAAAAAAAAATTCTTCCAACACAGAACTGTTTCTAGTCTTGGGAGAGGGCTGAATGATGGGTGGCCTGCTTTGGGGAGAGAGAACGGATGGCCTCTTTGTCTCCTTTAGAGCTAATTTGATTTGTGAAAAGTGCTCAGTGTCAGAGCCCTGGGAGAAGCTTCCTGTGAAGACTGCTCAGGGCTGAGCTGCCCCCTTCCCTGGTGGCCAGAAGCCCTGACCCCACCTAGGTGCCCACCAGCTGAGCAGAGGGTCAGCTGTCAGGTCTAAGCGAGCCATTTGTTTGAATGTCTCCCTGATGCTGTGAAATGGCCTCTGAAGAAGCGTGGCGTACAATTTTAGACTCAGTCTTAAACCCTAAGGATTATGTCAGGGTCTCTATCACTTTATTTCTCTCCTTAAAACATCTCTATAAACTTAATTAATGGGGAATCAGCTGTCACACTTGTCTTTTCGGAATCAAATCTTGAGTGGCGAGATTCAATTTTATTCTGAATTTCTCGACGTTCCTGATTTTATTAGATGAAGCCTTCCCACCGTCCCAGCCCTGTTCCCTGATGGCCATCTGAAAGCTCGGAACAACTATTTTTAGATCCAGGCAAGCCCCAGAGTGTCAGTCGGTAAATTATTAGCTGTGATTATAAAAATAGTCCTGGAGACACATTGGGAACATCTGATTTCTCCCTAGCATATGGACTTGAGTTTACATCCCACCTTTACAATGCAGATCTCCATAAATAGAACACCGTGCAGCATGGAACACTGCCCACACCTGACGCTTCTGGATTGAGTGGAAGCTTGGAGAGTTCTTGTTGGATAACACTGGTGCTTCACAGTGCCTGGGTAAAGAAATGGTCACATTAAAGAAACTTCACCCTGTCTCTCACTCTCACATGGTAAAGGTAGATGCATCATTCATGAGGGAGGGAGGGAGAAAGGGAAGAAGGGAGGCTCTGAGAGAGGGAGGGAGGGAAGGAGGGAAAAACTCATTTACTAGATTAGAAAGGTTCTATTTGTGCCCACATGTGTGACTGTCCCATGCTTGTGTGGTTGTGCACTCCTGTGCATATGCTATCCTGGATATGTGTGTGGGGGCCAGAGGTCAACATCATCCATCTTCCTTGATCTCCCTTCACCTTAATTTTTGAGCCAGGGTCTCACATTGAACNGGAAACTCATTGGGTTATACTGGATGACTGATAATCTCCATGGATATTCCTATCCACACATCCCAGTACTGGTTTTTCGAATGGGCACCAGCATTTTACTTCTGTGTTAGGATCCAAACTTAGTTCCTCAGGCTTGCATGACACGCAGTTTACAAATGAAGCCACTTTCCCATTTCTGTTTCATGTTTTTCAATACTGTAAACAAAATATCAATGTTAATCTCAGATATAACCAGAGTATTCTGCAAAATCAAGCTATACAAAAGCGAACTCCCACCAGTGATTGTTACATTGGTTGATGCTTCCTAAGCCAGAGAATGTCAGTCACGTACCGTTCTAAACTCCCCCATTTTACAAAAAAGGAGCAAGGCCCTGAGAATGTCAAAGACCTTCAGCAAGTTGGTGACAAAACAATGAAAACATTTTTGGTTTCTAGTCTCTCCAAGTAATTCTGTTTGGACAACACACTGTTTTGCTTGCCTGTAGCAGAGAGCCATTAAATATGGTTCAGAATAACTCAGAAATGAGAGGACAAAGTAGAAGAGATAGTGAAGAAAATGTTGGAAATTCTAATTTTTGTGTGTTTGATTTTTAGTATGTGTGTATATACAGTGCATGCTCCTGCATAGATTGGTGGGGCCAGAAGTTGACATTGAGTGCCTTCCATTTAATGTTTTGAGACAAGGACTCCCACTGAAGCTGGAGTTCCCCCAGGGATCTACCTCTCCTCACCACCCCAATGCTGGAATGACAGGCATGTGCTGCCCTGGCCAGCTTTGTACATAGATATTGAAGATACACTCGGGTCCTCATATAACAACCACTTCCCTGGATGGAGCCAGCTCTCAGCTTCTGAGTGCCAGTTCTTCCTGATGGCCCTGCATAGTTGCCGCTGGCAGAAGCCTTATTCTCCAGATTTGCCCGTGGGGGCACCATTACAAACCATGCTCTGGTCACACAGAAAAGAGCTAGCTCTCAGCTGGCCTTAGAAGTTTGTTGTGAAGGAAAGGAAAAAGAAATCATCAGCAGCTTCAGGTTTGGCACAACTGGGACTAGATTAGAGGAAGCAGTCATCCACACCAGATCTAAAGAGGAAGCTGTTTGGAAGAGACAAATGTAAATGTCACCGCCATTGTTTGTTCAGCTTCGGGCAAGTTAGAGGTCAGCC
>LZPO01097702.1:45774-59244 GCA_001675575.1 Neotoma lepida
TCAACCACTATGATATTTCTTCAAGCTATAACATTCAAAAGTACTCTAAACATCATATAAATATGCAATTATTATTCTCTTAACCAATTATATGATTTTCTATCTCAGTAAAAGACGATATTATTCATAGTTTTTGTAATTGACTTATATTCAGTGTTAAACTCTTGGAGGGCAGCTTATAAAATCAAACAACTTGGTATCATTTTCTTAGCTCTAATACAGTTTGATAACACAAGCTTGCTTTGCTTTCTCAATTTTCTTCATTCGAATGAAAGTACACGGAAATATTTGGAACAGCACCAGAACCCGTGAATTTCCCTTTTGAAAGCTCTTACAACATGACTCATACAACCGATCTCAGAGTCTGGGAGAAACCTAGTCGATGGAACTAGACTTCACTGGGCCCAGTAAAACACACAGCACAAACCAGTCTTCAATTACCCTTGAAAGGATGCAATGCGGAAGGGAGCCAGGTAGTCTGGGGTTCCAGGAGGATGCAGAGGCCTTCCTTTATTTCTGAACTGTGTATGGAGGGAGGGAGACAGAGAGAGAGAGAGAGAGAGAGAGAGAGAGAGAGAGAGAGAGAGATATGTGTTTTCTTACTCATAAATCATTTCTTATGTTTAAATGTGCTCCATATTATCTACAATCTCAATTTTGTTTGATACAGAGGAATACTAGAAGCACAGGAAACATTGTCACTTGTGCTTATGAGTGAAGGTGTGCACCTTTGTCAATTGGATCAACCATGTTCACTCTCTCACTCCACCTTCTTCTCTCTACCCTTTTAGTATCTTGCTAAAAGCATCAAATATTCACTGTATAGTGTGTTTAGGCTAAATACTTGTTTTTATATGTCATAGTCTGGCATTTTATAAATATAAATGGAGATACGGAAATAAGCAATACACTAGAGAATTTGATGCTTTCTTTCCCATCCCAAGATAAATTAAAAAAAAAGAATAAATAGATGATTGATAGGTAGAATATAAGTAGCTAGATAGGTAAGTAGATGTCAGATAGAAGTTTAGATAGATACTTGACAGATATTAAGTAGATAGTAGGTAGTTGATATGTAGATAGATGATAGATAACAGACACTATAGATACCTAATAGCTAGCTGATAAATGGATGATATTTGATTGAGATGATTGATAAATAGGTAGGTATGTAGGTAGATAGATAAGTAGATGGATGGATAGATAGATGATAGTGTTAGAAGAGGTAGACAGACAGATGGACAGAGCAGCATAATATTGAGGTGGAAATGATTAGAGATAAGCCATACAAAGAAGTGCCAAAGTAAAAGAAAAATGGTGATTTTTTTTCCAAGTTCAATGAGCTATTCTAGTATTTAATCCTAGGAAGTGCTTTCCATACATATGCTAATCAAATGTTCCTTAAAAAGTCAAGCTTCAGCACACAAAGAAATTTCAATGCTTTTGATAAATACATGTCAGCTATCAAAAAAAAAAAATTCTTCCAACACAGAACTGTTTCTAGTCTTGGGAGAGGGCTGAATGATGGGTGGCCTGCTTTGGGGAGAGAGAACGGATGGCCTCTTTGTCTCCTTTAGAGCTAATTTGATTTGTGAAAAGTGCTCAGTGTCAGAGCCCTGGGAGAAGCTTCCTGTGAAGACTGCTCAGGGCTGAGCTGCCCCCTTCCCTGGTGGCCAGAAGCCCTGACCCCACCTAGGTGCCCACCAGCTGAGCAGAGGGTCAGCTGTCAGGTCTAAGCGAGCCATTTGTTTGAATGTCTCCCTGATGCTGTGAAATGGCCTCTGAAGAAGCGTGGCGTACAATTTTAGACTCAGTCTTAAACCCTAAGGATTATGTCAGGGTCTCTATCACTTTATTTCTCTCCTTAAAACATCTCTATAAACTTAATTAATGGGGAATCAGCTGTCACACTTGTCTTTTCGGAATCAAATCTTGAGTGGCGAGATTCAATTTTATTCTGAATTTCTCGACGTTCCTGATTTTATTAGATGAAGCCTTCCCACCGTCCCAGCCCTGTTCCCTGATGGCCATCTGAAAGCTCGGAACAACTATTTTTAGATCCAGGCAAGCCCCAGAGTGTCAGTCGGTAAATTATTAGCTGTGATTATAAAAATAGTCCTGGAGACACATTGGGAACATCTGATTTCTCCCTAGCATATGGACTTGAGTTTACATCCCACCTTTACAATGCAGATCTCCATAAATAGAACACCGTGCAGCATGGAACACTGCCCACACCTGACGCTTCTGGATTGAGTGGAAGCTTGGAGAGTTCTTGTTGGATAACACTGGTGCTTCACAGTGCCTGGGTAAAGAAATGGTCACATTAAAGAAACTTCACCCTGTCTCTCACTCTCACATGGTAAAGGTAGATGCATCATTCATGAGGGAGGGAGGGAGAAAGGGAAGAAGGGAGGCTCTGAGAGAGGGAGGGAGGGAAGGAGGGAAAAACTCATTTACTAGATTAGAAAGGTTCTATTTGTGCCCACATGTGTGACTGTCCCATGCTTGTGTGGTTGTGCACTCCTGTGCATATGCTATCCTGGATATGTGTGTGGGGGCCAGAGGTCAACATCATCCATCTTCCTTGATCTCCCTTCACCTTAATTTTTGAGCCAGGGTCTCACATTGAACNGGAAACTCATTGGGTTATACTGGATGACTGATAATCTCCATGGATATTCCTATCCACACATCCCAGTACTGGTTTTTCGAATGGGCACCAGCATTTTACTTCTGTGTTAGGATCCAAACTTAGTTCCTCAGGCTTGCATGACACGCAGTTTACAAATGAAGCCACTTTCCCATTTCTGTTTCATGTTTTTCAATACTGTAAACAAAATATCAATGTTAATCTCAGATATAACCAGAGTATTCTGCAAAATCAAGCTATACAAAAGCGAACTCCCACCAGTGATTGTTACATTGGTTGATGCTTCCTAAGCCAGAGAATGTCAGTCACGTACCGTTCTAAACTCCCCCATTTTACAAAAAAGGAGCAAGGCCCTGAGAATGTCAAAGACCTTCAGCAAGTTGGTGACAAAACAATGAAAACATTTTTGGTTTCTAGTCTCTCCAAGTAATTCTGTTTGGACAACACACTGTTTTGCTTGCCTGTAGCAGAGAGCCATTAAATATGGTTCAGAATAACTCAGAAATGAGAGGACAAAGTAGAAGAGATAGTGAAGAAAATGTTGGAAATTCTAATTTTTGTGTGTTTGATTTTTAGTATGTGTGTATATACAGTGCATGCTCCTGCATAGATTGGTGGGGCCAGAAGTTGACATTGAGTGCCTTCCATTTAATGTTTTGAGACAAGGACTCCCACTGAAGCTGGAGTTCCCCCAGGGATCTACCTCTCCTCACCACCCCAATGCTGGAATGACAGGCATGTGCTGCCCTGGCCAGCTTTGTACATAGATATTGAAGATACACTCGGGTCCTCATATAACAACCACTTCCCTGGATGGAGCCAGCTCTCAGCTTCTGAGTGCCAGTTCTTCCTGATGGCCCTGCATAGTTGCCGCTGGCAGAAGCCTTATTCTCCAGATTTGCCCGTGGGGGCACCATTACAAACCATGCTCTGGTCACACAGAAAAGAGCTAGCTCTCAGCTGGCCTTAGAAGTTTGTTGTGAAGGAAAGGAAAAAGAAATCATCAGCAGCTTCAGGTTTGGCACAACTGGGACTAGATTAGAGGAAGCAGTCATCCACACCAGATCTAAAGAGGAAGCTGTTTGGAAGAGACAAATGTAAATGTCACCGCCATTGTTTGTTCAGCTTCGGGCAAGTTAGAGGTCAGCCNGCAGTTGTTGACAGGGAGAGGTTTAGTGAGCAAAATACCTCTATCATTCAGTATTATCTTATAAAAATATTTACTAGGGTGTAAGTGTAGAACATTGTGCTACTAACAAGACTAATTCATTTTGAAACTCTAGTTCTNTTCCAGAAAACAATACTCAGGAAAAGACCTTATTGTTAACACACCACGGTGTGTATGCTTTGTTTTGTTTTTCCAAGTGTTTGTTGATTGGCTCTGTACCCTGTTTTGAACTTCTGATTTCACGAATTACTGTAGTTTTGGGTCAAACATTTTATTATTCTGTTAACTTTTCAGATTCAAGTGTAAATGATATTGTAAAATAAACATGACTTAGGAGCATAAACTCCCCTCTAGTTTTTATGATCAGCTGCCTTCTTTTTCTTATAAGATTCAGGGAGAAATAGGAGGTCCAGTCACCCAAGAGGTTTAGTCACTGTTAGGAAGCAATGTTAATTCTCATTCTTCAAACACTTTGTTATCCAGGGTTTCTCCCAGTGAGAAACTACACTAAAAAAGGGATGTGTGGACTTCATGGGAAAAATAAGCTATGCTTTTGCTTCCTAGTAAATTCTATTTGGGCATCCTGCATCTCATGCACTCNGAAGGAGACCCAGAGTTAAGCTCCATAGTTATGGTGTGCAAATGCAGATGGTCTGATCCTGAGGACCACGGTGGACCTGCAGAGAGCTAGAGATGTAACTCCAGTAGCAACGCCCTCCCTGTTTTACTCGAGTCGAGAAACATAAATAGAAGTGGAAATGAAATTCATTTCCACCTTGCCTAGCACGTGGTCTCTCCTGGTATTATAGCCTCATTCACACCGGATTACTGCACCAGCCTTTTGGCTGAGTCCTCAGCCAATATTCTCTGCATTCGGTTCCCATCCTGCACACCAAAGCCAGGCAGAGCTTCCCCAGATGCCATTTGTATCCTGCCATCCTTCTGCTTGACAATCAAAGAATGTATCTCTGGTCTGCTTCATTATACTGCAATATCTCTACTTTGAAGGCGCAGCTCAGACTGCTGGTCTCCACATGTGCAAGCTGGTCTCCCAGGCTGCTCTGCTCCCATCCCACTGAATCTGGTGTCCTTGTCTTTTGTCTTTGCATCTCAAATGATTTTGTCTATTGATTTCTAAGCCTGGCCAGAAGTTCCTTTTGGATGCCCTGGAGAGTGTCTGCATTCTTCTACCTATGCAGATGTGCACTGTATCAACACATCTGGTCTACATGCTTTCACAGACTAGAAGAGAGAAAACTGGCTCTATAATTTTACTATAAATATCGTCACTAGTTGATAGACATCAGAAGTTCTATAACTAGTTTCTCAAAGCATCTTGGTTATCTACATCCAAATCAAAATATCAACATGTGTTTGAAGTGAGATTCACTGGGGGCTCCATCCCAACAACATCTTAAAGCTGGGGATTCAGTCTCTGGGCTGTAGGGTGTGTATCTTGTGTGACATTTTGTTCAATAAGGGTCAGATAAGACCTTCATAGGTTGATTCGAGTGCTCTGTCTGAAAGACACTGTGTCTGTAGTTGTGCTGTTTAAGAACAGCAGGTTACAGCACCAATACTAAGGTCAGTTTGCACAGCATAGGTATAATAGGGCTTTAAAAAGACATTAATGGATTAAAACACATAATAGCACATATGTGTGATAATGCCATAATGAAGACTATTACTTGGTGTGCTAACCTAAAAATTCAATTTCAAAAATTCCTTCAATCAAATTTTATACTTACAGATCTGAGAAATGCGATTGGAAGAGTGCTTGCCTTGCATGCACTTGGACTTGACTTTGATCCCCAGAATCCACATTAAAAAATGCCTGGCATGCTAGTACACATTTTTAATTCCAGAACCAGAGTGGGGAATGAACACTAGTGGATTCCTGAGGCTCCTGAGCCAGCTAGCCAACTTGGCAAGTTCCAAGCAGGTGTGAGACCCCATTTCAAAAAAAAAAGTGGACCACATCTGAGCAAAGATATCTGGGGCTGTCCTCTGGACACTGCATGAATGCAAACCTGCACAGAGCTGCACTCGCATGAACATACATGCACATATGTACACACACAATTCTTCTCATACCATTACNGTCTCCTGAGTTAAAAAGTCAGAGAAACTGGCCCAGATGGTAAAAGGATTTTTTTCAAATGTCCTGACTACAGAACTGTAAATGAAGTCCTGGTTTACAGCCCCTCCACTCAAAGCTGTCCTGCCAAACTCTGAGGCCTCTGCAATACCATATAGAAGCCATATACTATAAAAACCACTTTAATTATAAGGTATACATTAGCTATAACTACTAGCTATAGTAGTTATGCAGAACAAAGGAAAAATCAGAAAACAATTCAATGTGCATCATTAACTCAATTGTCAATCTAACCAAGTACTGTCCTCTTCCTGTTTTGCTTAAAGTTTATGATAGGACCCTCCTTTCCATGCTACGTGAAGCCCAGATCTTTCTTCTAAATTTAATGAATATCCTCTCTAATCGATCAATACTGCTCTACATGACCACTTTTCGGGTTGACATGATGTTCGACTGATGGATATAATCTAATTTACTTGATCCTTCCCCTGTCGATGGCATTAGGCTGGTTCCCAATGCCATTAGGCTTTTAAGGAGGCTGTTTTTCTCATGAGTTTTAGATTTGTGTTTCCTTCACATGACAATGATTTCCGGAGACATTTTTTTAAATTGTGTTCCCACTGAGAGTGGTTTTGGTATTGTAGCCTGTGTGAGGTTCACTTCTGGTTCTAATGCTCTTCTGAGCAAAAGNCTGCTTGCTAAGGAGCACAGCACTTTGTATGTTTGATGGTAAGGTCTTGCTCTGTGCTGGTTTATGTTCCTTGAGTGCTAGTCTTTAGTTCAGCGTTTCTGTAGTGATTAGAATAAGGTGCTGCNGTTTTAAGGGGTGGCACAGGGAAGACTTTTTTTTTTAATCTTTCATGCTTATCACCTGTTCCAGGATGAAATTGATGCAAAATATATATAGCAAAATAGAGTAACAAATTTGCTAGGGTAAAATATGGCTATTCTTTGGTGAAAAGTTGATAGCCCCTTGACTCACAGTTGAGAACACTGACTTTATTTTACTTGTATGTGTTTGTACACATACGTACATGTTTTTACAGGTGCACGTGCACACATGTGTACATGCTTATAGAGGCCAGATGTTGACAGCTGGTGCCTTCAGTTTGTTTTTTGAGACAGTATCTCTCACTGAACCAGGAAGTTGCTTATTTGGTTTAACTGGTTAGATTGGTTAGTCAGCAAGCCCAGTGATCCTTATGTCTATACCTCTCCAGCACTAGAATTATAAGTATAGATTTTTTTATATGGGTTCTGGAAATCTGAACTCATGTCCTCATGCTTGCCTGCCAAGTGCTTTGAGGACTGCACCATCTCCACAGCCCCAGAATAATGATTTTAGTGAGTTGTTAAATATTGGGAAACGATGGAATATAAGTGTATTATTTTGAATGAAGGTGAAAGAAAGAACACAAATTCCTGTTTGAACTGGCAACATTCAAGTGGATCATGGAGTGAATAGTAAGATTTTTAGAAACAAGTCCTGATAATTTTTTGCATCTTAGTTAATTAGGAGCCTCATTCAATGTCTAGAATGTCTTGAAAATGACAGCGAATGGCAGGATAAAATAAATGCCAAGCTTCCAAGTTTTGAGGTCAGGGACAAAGTCTAGTTCATCCATCAGCAGTATCTAGCAGAGAGCTGATGAGGTCCCAGTAAAGGTTGGCTGATGCTCTCTGAATGGCATAGCAATCATTTCTCTATTCATGGAAACTGTAGCTCTACCTGCTACATAGTTAATCCAATCAGCATTATTGACAAAGATATTATGAAAGGTATTGTCTTTATTTTAACCTTGTTTCTCCTCCTATAAATTATACTTTTGATATTGATTGTCAGACTTCAAAATGTCAGGCACTCACATAAATTCATCTGGAAGTTAATTAAGAAAAATACAAAGACACAGAAAATAATAGGCGAAAGCGAAAGACACAGTTAACCATTCCAGAAAAGCCTGAAAGAAAAGCAACACAAAAGAAAGCAAAACAGAATAAGAAAATGGGCTCTCAGAAAACAAAAGCTGAGAAAATAGACAATCACAGAAAAAAAAAATACAAGTATATTTCACAAAGCTAAAAGAACATCAGCATTTAGACCAGAAGTCTCCAAAACAGTAAAAGAATAAAATTTTAGAAGGTCTATATCTAAATATTTCACCTATGCAAGGATAAAAAAAGAGGTAATAAAATGTTCAACTGAAAAAATATCAGTAATGGAAATTGTATTAGCAATATTTAATGAAAAAATAAAGCAAAATTTTCAAATTCATATTAGAAAATTATTATAAACTACTATTTGCTGGACTTATTCTATTTTCTACATTAAGGAAGACATTATTTTGTACATGCTGTATTTGACAACTTCGTATGTTTCTATAAGATGAAGAGGGAGATAGTATATAGAAGTTTGGGCTGTAAGTACATTTATCACTTTCTTTTTGTGATATGGTGATGGTTTCTGACATTGAAATCATTTTAATCAGGTCAGTGAGTGACCTTGGGGCTGCCTATTTCCAGATTTTTCTTCTCTAGGGAGGCGAAGAAGCTTTTCCATTATTTGTTTAATTGTCCTGACCTCATCTTATTATACAAAACCTCTTTAAAGAGATGCTGAGACAGGGGATAACACTGTAACCCCCACTCTGCCATCCCCATGTTAGAGAACATCTAATACGTTTGTTTTAATATAATTATTATTAATTCCTTGAGAATTTTGTGCATGTATTTGATCATATTGACCCCTCCTGGTAACTCCTCCCAGATCTCCCATTTGCATCTTCCATCTCCTTTTTTTAAAATAAGCACAGAGTGCAATTTGGGCTTCCATGTCTTCCTGGATATGACACCATCCATTAAAGCATGATTGACCCAACAGCAGCCCACATCCTTAAAGAAAACTCTCTCCTCAAGAAATTGTTGACTGTTCTCAGTTAGGGGTAGGGGACTGTCAACCCCTCACCCCTCCTTAATAGAACTTTGGTTTGATATTGTGTGGGTCTTGTCCAGGCAATTACAGCTGCTGTGAGTTAATGAGTTAATGCTATGGTCAGAAAACACTATTTAGCTCTAATTGTCTCTGATATCAGCTCTTAAAATCTTTCTGCCCCCTCTTCTAGGTGTGGGGTATCTCCCTTCAGGTTGTTCTCAGAGATACCCTGGAGACTCCCAAAACAATAGATGCCACTGCTGTTGTTCTTGGTTGTCCAATTTGATAATAACACTCTTGCTGAAGACACCATATATATTAGTCAGAGGACATGGAAAAACCAAACTAGTACTGACTTAGAAGTTTCTTCTCTGTTGGTTAGTTTTCATAATACATGGAGGTACTATGTAGGCTGTCTGGAGAAAAACATCAGAAGCAGTATTACCCAACTATGAACCTTTGAACTATATTAATGACTAGAATAGCAAGAAACGGCTATGGGTGCAATAGTGGCACAACCATTATGAAGATGACAAACTCCTTTCTAATTGGATTTAAGGAGGAAACAGAAGTCTGGTATTGTAAATCTGGCCAGGAACCCATGACACAGAAGCTCACAGGGTCAAGGGGTGAACTTAACTGCTATTATTCTGGACTTTGTTACAAACTTCTCTCCCAATTCATATTCTATACCCACAGATTAGTGCAGCTCTCATATCTCATCAGAGAAAGTCATTTTGTGCAGTAGATGATGATTAACCTAGAAATACACAAATAGCCATAGTGTGGATAGTATCAGTGGACTGCTCAGCTTCATATGGGACAACTATATCAATATTCTGCCCCAACAAGGCTCAGTGAGCATCCTGGAAGAAGGAATGGATGGACTATAGTATCCTAATACCTCTACACCATCTATTTTCCTTCCATGGTTCACTGACAAGCTGACCTTTATACCTCCCCTCTCCTTCCATTCTTTCCCTTCCTCTCCCCCTCCCTTCCCTCCTGACATTGAAGTTCAATGTAGAGGTCCCAACCACTTTAGTGAACTCAAATTCTAATGACTGATTAAATTTGTGGGACTTTTTTGGTCTTGCTCTTCCAGTCTGTTTGATTTATCAGGTGTTTCTGGAGTTCTGCCTCATCCCTCTGGAGCTCCCAAAAGAAGAGTTCGAACATTTCACCCATGAAAGAAGGAGATGCTGTCAGAGGCAAGTACTATTTGTGTATTCCCTCCTTCACTAATGCTCTATGACATCCTGGAACATAGTTGGGGAAGAGACATTCTCTGGCGCTTAATGAAGAGTCACCTTACTCATGATGTTCTGCTGAAAGTGGAGTCTCAAGAAGAGACAAGCTCTTACCACAGGCTGCCTGTGGTTGCATTGAGTACCATTCATTTCCCAGTTGTACCTTTAACATAGTAAAGGAAGCAGTCTACTGAGCTATCCATGTGTGTCTTCTTTGAGATTTGAAAGTCCAGCCCAGGGTCACCTACTTTTGCTGAATATCACTGGACAGTTGTTCCCATGTTGTTACCCAGTCATGAGTATCTTTTTCTTCTGGGAGTATGTGGTTATATGTTACTTGCTAGTATTCCCACGCCTTGCATCTCAAGAAGTCTGCCTTTTCTTTTTACATTTCATACAGAATATGAATCATTTACCTTTAGGAGTTTTGGTTGCATTTGGTGGGCAAGAGATGGATCTAAACTACTTTGTCTGAACTAGACCCGGGAGTTATCAATATTTTTTTCTTCCAACCAGAGCTGCCATAATACATTGAAGATATATGTATGCTTCTCTGGGTTAGTTGGAAGAAAACCAAGTAATTCTATGTGTGCTGGCTGTGCATATACCTGAGATAGAAATTTCAGATGCCACCCTTCTTTGTCTTTCCAGGAAAAAAGAAAACAGAAATTTGAAGAGCTACAGTGGAATATTCCTACCTCATTAGGAAGAGTTTGCACTTTACCCTTTAGGCACCACTTTGTTCTCTGTGTTCTTTCTTGCTATTTTTCACATTAGTTTCCAAGCTTCTGCACATCTGGGTATATGCTGAATAGACTAAGGATAAAACTCATGGTTGGTTTAACCCATTTGGTCTTGGCCAGGATATGAAGGATTTTAGTGTTGTGCATGTAGTGCAGTTCTGTTTATAGATATACAAGTTTGTTCAAAGGCATGTTGGACTGTGGCCTGAATTATCCACTCAGTATAGCATTAATTAATGATGCAAATGGTGACAGTAAAGACTCAGAATCTGGGATACTATAACCAATGAACTCTAGTGAGTGGTACAGTTCACTTGCTCTTGTTTTCAGCATCTTTTTCTATAATTATTACATTGTTACAGGTTGTATGTGGCATTGTTGGGCAAAGAGAATAANGGAATGCCTCAGGCAGAGATTGAAGGGTCAGGGATTAAATTGATGTTTAAGCAAGCTGAGAAGCCAAGAATGGCAAACTTAGTGCATTTAAAAGAATGTTTATTTTCCTTAAAGCACCTCTTCTCTTTCTCTCTCTATATATACATGTCTATATAAATTTGTATATGTATGTTTATAAAACCACGTAGATCAAAGCCATGTATTATATAGGTATAAAAATTTATACATATATATTATACATATACAATACATATGTGTGTGTGCATGTTTATGTTCCCTCTTCTCAAAACACCTTCAAAGACACACCAAGGAGTATTATTTTACCAACTATCTGGGCATCTCTCAACCCAGTCAGCAGATAACACTAACCATAACTTAAATTTTTTCATAAAAATTTAATTAGAAAGTGTTATGTTATCAATCAAGTAAAATAATACTCCATTACAAAACATCCTATAATTCTAATGATTGGAAGATTATGGTAGAAAGCTTATGAGTTCAGGGACAGCCTTGACTGTATAATTAGATCCTGTCATAGTGAATGAATAAAAAAATAAAATATACTAGTATAAATATTTNCCAAAAGATTTATAGATTATTCAATTTATTTTTAATCTGTTTCTTATTTTTTTATCTTTTTTGTGTGAATGTGTGTGTGATATATATGAACAGTACATATGTGTGAGTTGTGTATGTACCTGCTTGTGTGTGCATGTGTGTTTGTGTGTGTGTGTGAGAGAGAGAGAGAGAGTATACAGGCCAATGTATGTGTGCAGAGCCTAGGGAAAAACATCAGGTATCCTTCCTTATACTCTCTTCCTTATTCCTTTGAGACAAAGTCTCTAGCTATATGGAGTAAGGTTGACATCAGTAAACTCCAGAGACCCTTTTGTTTCTTTCTCTTACAANACTGGGGTCATGGTCCAACCAACACTCAGCCACAACAAGTATTTAATGTGGATTCTGACTGAATTCAGAGCTTTGTGCTTGTACAGTGAGAGCTCTTATTTACTGAGCCTTCTCCTTAACCAGTTGTCTAAACTTTTAGTAAGTATAATGACATTTTGTACGTATTGGTAATATAACAAGAACTATCTAATAAGGACAACTAAAGTTTGAGCTGGTGAAAGGCAGGGGTTTCCCTACTTTTTACAGCTGCATCTGAAACATTGGATCAACATCCCTGCTTCAGTCTACCTAGGTGGCTGGCGGTCCATAAAAGATGCNTTGACTAGCTTAGTTGAGCTATGACTAAGCTATTCCACGGTCTTCATAACTTCCCTTTGAAACAAAAGACATTCTGTGTTTAGATTGATGGGAATGAAGATACATCAAGGGCTCACATAGCTTGTCTGAGATTGTCTAGTTAGTACGTGATAAACCCAGCATGTGAACCTTCCTCTAATGTCTCACTTTATGACCAACCTGGTATACAGCTGCAGACATTCACACCTACTGATCATAAATACATTGGTTCCTTGTACAATTCATCATTTCCTGTGGGTTCTTAATATTGGTATGATTCAGCTTTTATGGACTCTTTTCCATTTGGCACCTTTTGAAGTGTTACATAATAGATCCTTCTCTTTTACAAAGGTGTGTAATGCCAGTATCATTTCAAATCTTTCCAAAGAAAATACCTGGCCGACTTGAGGACAGTACATTAGAAGTAAATGGAGTAGGAGGAATTTTGAAAAACGCCATGACTCACCTTCCAGGTCAGCTAGGGTCCCTTTCTTACCAGCTGAGTTGTTATGGGTGGAACAAAAATCTTGTTTTAATACCCCACCTTTGTGGATGGTAAATAAACCCTGATCTTTATTTTATCACATATATGACTGTACTCATATTTATACAGGGAGGCACCCTTAAACAAAGACATTTGTCAAATATATCACTGCGACAAAATATATTGACCTTTATGTTCCAAGTCCTGTGATAAACTTAATATCTCTTTCTACAGAATTTTCAAACTACAATCAATTTACTGATTATTCTAGTACCAAGGAGTCTCTTAAGAAGCATATCAGTCATAAGCATAACCTATAATTGGAACTTTGAAATCCTTGATGTAAGTTATGTTTACTGATTATAAAATAGCATAGGTTTATTGTAATAGATCTGAGATACATAGAAAGGCATAACATAAGAACAATAAAATCCATGACACCTTGTTGTCTATTGGTGGCTTTGATGAATTTTTTCCCTGTACTCATTACTCTCACACACATTT